>JAFBMS010000266.1:303335-359678 GCA_019788955.1 Albula glossodonta
ATTGCTATGAGTTGCATGCAAGATTGCATTGTGCTCCCACTGTGCCTGACCACCCTCACCTAGAAACTGCCATGCCCATGTGGGCACATTGACTTATGCTATTTAGAGAGCGCAATGAGCAAAATAAGGCATGACGCCAGTTGCACTGAGTGTAAGGTAGGGCTCATGAACCTTTGCCATTCAGGCTTCAGCAAATATTCTCAAGTACTTTCCATATTAGCAGTATGTACATTATGCTACATATTATGATACTATATTTCATACTAGGGTCCTGTTACGAAAGGAAATGAGAGGATAGAATTGCAGAATAAATCACTCATGTCACACAGACGTTTACATTTTGTATTTTTTGAATTTCAAAATCAATTTTTTAAATGCATGACAATGAATAACTTCAAATTATACTTAGCATTAACATTAGTATCAATAATGGATTGCGCTGAAAGCTTATTCTGTTCATAATCATTCCAATGTATTAAAATATGACCCCGAAACTGTATGGCTCAAACACAAATGTATGCCATGTCACTTGCCAGTTACGCAACAAAGAGCTGCATCTGAAACTGACATTGAGGAAAAAGTAATGATGCGGACACAGCAGCCACAGCTGGTTACGGTCTCTCAAAAGTGTAATCCTGTGTGTGTGTGTGTGTGTGTATGTGTGTAAAAGAGTATAGGCTGGTGGAGAATTACTGGGCATGAAGAAAACATCTTGACCCTTATCACATATTCTGTCTTTGAGAAATGAAGCAATGGCTCTTTGTGACTTGTAACTGAGTAAATGAGCACATATCATACTTAGCGGTACCACTGAGCAACAGTGGCAGATGTTTTACTTTTGTGATTCCCCTGGAGCAATTAGAAAAAAAGTTAACTTACGATGCCAAGACTTGGACAGTATAAGAAAGGTACCATGCCCTCTGTTCTTTGGGTAAAGTGGATACATTGCTGAATGTACTGCTTCTCCCGTATTGCAATATTAAACAAGACCCAGGCCACTTTGACTGTTCTCCTTTATTCAAGGATATTTTTCATGTTTTGGCCAAGAACATCAGAATGAGAGGCAGTCTGGATTTTTGTTTGGTGTTTTGTGTTTTTTGTTACTGTAGAGTGCACGTCATGTTATTTGAGGGGGTGAGTTTCACTTAACAGGTTCAATTAACAGGTTTAACTGGATTCTGTTTGAGCAAAATTCCCCACTTTTTATTTTGATTTTATGACTTTTTATTTTCTCTCGCAACAGCACTGACAATGATGTACGAGGTGTGGCTAATAAATACCGAGTTTGGCCTTATGTAACTAGAACCACTGCTTGCGTCTTCAGTTCGCTGCTCAATTTCACCAAAAATTTCAAATTGATGCATTTTTGAACTGACCATTTTTATGAGACGTCAGGAAGATTTACTTCAAGCGAAGCTTAACAGCAAACTGAACGCGAGCAGATTGAAACTCTCGGGGATAGTTTATGCTTACCCATTAGTCAGTGTATACCATGTGGTTCGCACATGTGCGCTGTGGTTTGATTTACATAAACCCAGTCTCATTATTTAATAGCCACACCTCATATATGACAGAAACGACGGCAGATGCAGTTGCCTTTAGGGAGCAGTAACAGATATAAACACTGGCATAAACTGTAAAACTCTTTGTATTCTGCTGTGCAGCCAATTTCAGAATGTTGAATTCTTGTTCAAGAGGTAAAATATGAACATCCCTACTTGCAGCAATGTCAATAATATAGGCCAAACTTACATTTTAGAAATATGGACACTTTATTTCAGTATGTTATATTCTATACCGACAACAGGCACATAGTAAAAACGGTGAGATACAGAACATTTCATTAAAATGTATAGAAGCTGCATCCAAAACAATGACAATTGCCACTTGTACAGGAATGCAAGATTATAGCCTCAAGCAGGAAAGTACTTTCATTTTCTAATTAGATCTCATCATTTAAAAAACAAACCGTTAAAATCTGGCATTTTAATCATGTGTGTCAGTTTGCGATGTGTGTTCCCTGTGAACAATCGAATAAACCGACAGCTTAAATTTTTTAAAGCTCTTCCCACACAGAGCACCGACATGGGCGCTCCCCTGTATGGTTATGCTGGTGTTTCTTTAGATTACTCAACTGACTGAAACTCTTCTCACACTGAGAGCCCCGACGTGGGCACTCCCCTGTATGGACTGGCTAGTGTGCCTTTAGATGACCCAAATGAGGAAAAGTCTTCACACAGGCAGCAAAGGTATGGACGCTCTCCTGTATGGGTTCACTGGTGTGCATACATCCGTGATTTAAATCTGAAGATCTCGCCACACCGAGGGCACATGTGGACCCCTGGAGTGCCTGTGTGGGACTGTGTTGGGGTGGGCAGTGTCTTAGGGGGTGTGGGGTGCTGATGTGTGCTGCTGGGAGGCAGTGGGTTCTCTGCTCCGTTTCCTCCAGGCCTCAGAATCCTGCCGTGCTCCTTTCAGCTGACGCCTCAAGAGTTTGACCTGAGGAGAAAGGAGGGATAAAGAATTTAGGATTTTAAGTTGAAAGGAAATCACGAGCAAGAATAAACACAGCCCCTCTGACAGCCACTCGTTGTATTCTGCTGTACTGCCCATATGGAAATGTTATATTTTCATTTTTCCTGTGCTGGGAGCAGGGTGAATCGTGCTATACTGTGTGATTCACCTTGTGTTTCATTAGGCTATCTAGTCGTGAGGAACTCTAACCAAACTGAGAAGCAGTGATACAGGGTGAGGAAATTACTCTGTATGGGTTTGCTGACGATCACACTGCTTAACCAATCAAACACTTCACCGTACTTGGAGCAGTAGGATCTCTGTTCCCCTATATGGGCTGTCTGCTGATCCTTTATGTTCCCTTAGTAACTAAAACTCTTCCCACAAGTGAGGCCAGCGTACAGGCGCTCCAGTGTGTGACTTTGCTGGTGTTTTATGAGATTGCCTTTGTTCTCAAAACTCTTACTACAGCAGGGGCAGTGGAATGAGCGGTTACCTACATGGTTTCGCTGGTGATGGCTCAGACCAGGCAAGCTTTTCAATTTCTTCCCACTCTGAGGGCGCTCCCCTGTATGGATTTGCTGGTGTGTCTTCAGATTACCAAAGTGAGTGAAATTCTTCCCACACTGAGAACACTGATATGGGCGCTCCCCTGTATGGGTTTGCTGGTGTGTCTTTAGATTACTCAACTGACTGAAACTCTTCTCACACTGAGAACATGGATACGGGCGCTCTCCTGTATGGACTGGCTGGTGAGTCTTTAGATTACCCAAGTGACTGAAGCTCTTCCCACACTGAGAGCACTGATATGGGCGTTCCCCTGTATGGGTTCGCAAATGTCTTTTAAGTACTGACTGATAGCTAAATTTCTTCCCACACTGTGAACACTGGTATGGACACTCTCCTGTATGGGATCGCTGGTGTGTATTCATCCATGATTTAAATTTGAAGGTCTTGCCACACTGGGAGCATGTGTGGGCCCCTGGAGTGCCTGTGTGGGACTGTGTTGGGGTGGGGAGTGTCTTAGGGGGTGTGGGGTACTGATGTGTGCTGCTGGGAGGCAGTGGGTTCTCTGCTCCGTTTCCTCCAGGCCTCAGAATCCTGCTGTGCTCCTCTGGGTGAACCTTCTCAATGTGCTGCTGGAGCTTCTCTTCTTCAGTGTGTTTGAATGAACAGTGAGAGGAGGAAAACATCTGAGACGAAACCTCAACAGTTTGGTCTGAGGAGGAAGGAGGGATACAGAAGTTGGGAAATGAACCTCAAAGAAAACAGGAATTACGAAACGTTATAGCTACCAGCTTGTAGCTCAGAGGTTACAGTGTAGTATAATGGTTAGGGAGCTGGGCTCATAGCTCAGAGGTTACAGTGTAGTATAATGGTTAGGGAGCTGGGCTTGTAGCTCAGAGGTTACAGTGTAGTGTAATGGTTAGGGAGCTGGGCTTGTAGCTCAGAGGTTACAGTGTAGTATAATGGTTAGGGAGCTGGGCTTGTAGCTCAGAGGTTACAGTGTAGTGTGATGGTTAGGGAGCTGGGCTTGTAGCTCAGAGGTTACAGTGTAGTATAATGGTTAGGGAGCTGGGCTTGTAGCTCAGAGGTTACAGTGTAGTGTAATGGTTAGGGAGCTGGGCTTGTAGCTCAGAGGTTACAGTGTAGTGTAATGGTTAGGGAGCTGGGCTTGTAGCTCAGAGGTTACAGTGTAGTGTAATGGTTAGGGAGCTGGGCTTGTAGCTCAGAGGTTACAGTGTAGTGTAATGGTTAGGGAGCTGGGCTTGTAGCTCAGAGGTTACAGTGTAGTGTAATGGTTAGAGAGCTGGGCTTGTAGCTCAGAGGTTACAGTGTAGTTTAATGGTTAGGGAGCTGGGCTTGTAGCTCAGAGGTTACAGTGTAGTATAATGGTTAGAGAGCTCGGCTTGTAGATCAGCAACATCTTTCATTTTTCTACCATGTTACCAGTGATATTAACCTGTGTTCACGTTCGTGCGGGAGATGACAGGAGAGCTCTGTGAGGCTTCAGCACAGATCCTGTAAAAGACAAATAAGAGCACATAACTCAGTATGAGGCGAATGGGAATCAGGAGATGGCAGATACAGCTCAGCTCATAGTTCACTCTTACCCAGCCTCTGATGGACCTGGCTGCTGTTTCTGGGGTGTGCTTTTCTTCTTCCGGGTCACGACCTGACCCCACTTCCTCTTTAACTTCACTGGTAGGAGCTCATTTGGTCTCGATGGAGATCTCACTCTACTGGGTACGGAGTGTGGAGGTGATGAAGTATCTGTGCCGTCACATCGGCGAATCAACACTCTAGGCTGCTTCAACAGACAAACAGTGAACAGTGTGGACAGCTCCTCCTCTTCCTGTTGCTCACATTGTGATTTCCCATCATCCTTCATCGCTTCATCAGTTTGTGGGATTTGATTGGTTCCATCTCTCTGCGCCTGTTCAATGTTCTCCGTTCCTTCTTGCTTAAAGACTCCCTCTGCTTCTCTCACACCATCCTCCCTCTCTGACTTCACCATGAGACACTCGGCTCCTTCCTCCACCTTCATGTTGGACAGCATGTCTCTCTCAGCAAGTCTGCTCAGCCCATATCCAGTCTGACTCTCCTCTGTGTCTTCACTTCTGCTCAGACCTGACCGCACCTCCGCCCCCGTGTGATCTGTGCTGTCCGTCACAGGGTCTGTCTTAACGTCTTCAAATGAGAAGGCGGAGCTTGAAGAGCTCATGGAATCGGGCATAGATTTTGATTGGCTGCTGGGGTCGGTCAGATTTGTGGAATCCACCACTCCTGGACAGGCAGGCTGGGAGAGCGCAGACGCCTTACACTTTTCCATCGAAGGAAGCGTGGCTAAGAGAGAAGTGAGTAAGAGTGGTGTTTAACTGCAATGATTAGTGTATTACACAGAACAAAAAGTAAAGAATTGTCAACATAAATGCCAACATTAATTTTAAAGCATGTTTACAACAAAATACTTCTGAACCAGCGGAAAGTGAAATTGAATGTTCTAAGATAAATTATTTGGATTCCAGATTGTGTTCTTATGCTCTACACAAAATGGATGCTAAGACAGTGAGGGATTCCTACAGTCAGACAGAGTCAGAGGGAGGTTTCCTCACAGTCACACACAGCCACATGGTCTCTTTACTGCAGAGCCTGAAAGTGAACTGCCTTCCCACTCCACACATTTAACCGTTTGTGGCACCACACAGCCAGGTCAAACGCAGGACAGCTTTACATGGGTGCCCTGATAAAAGCCTACCATTCCTGTCCAAGTGTCCAAGATCTCTGTGGTGCTGGAGCAGGGTCTTCAGCTGCTGTGGTTTACAGACAGACTGCACACACTCCTCCAGGACAGAGGGGGCAGCACTGAGCCAGGACACTGTCTGTGAGAATCATGCAGGTTGAAATTATGTGAATATGTTTTCCACTGTGGACTTGTCTGTGCTAGGGATTGGTACACAGGACACTAACTACATACCTGCTGTAAAAGGCAGCTTTTTTTTGATTGGTTAAGGACTCAAGGGAAAGGCACACTCAAAGACACAAACTCATGTCTAAGTTCTGACTGGGAAAAATGCTACATACATTTTTGAAGGGAATGACATAGTCTCAGACATTTTCAACAGTACAATAACTGCTTTGCATGCCACAGACTGTGAATGAAGTGTGCACCCAATCAGTGAGCTGTGTAGCTGGGCTGCCAAAATATAAGTGTGCTAATTTATACAGTAGTGTCTCACACAGGATTTTTATATTCTGTCTGTAGCCATTACTGCACTCGGGGTTCAGCACATTTGTAGGAATGTAACTGAATATTATGCTGTTTCCAAGACAGCTTCACTTTGGAGAAATGTTGCATTTGTTTATCAGTTCTGAAACATAAGTGGACCCATGCCACAGTGAGCTGGCATCTGCAGTGGGTCCAGGTGTGGCCCAGTACAGGTGTTCTGTCTCTGTACCTGTCCAGTACAGGTGTTCTGTCTCTGTACCTGTTTGAGGTCTGGTACCGGCAGCAGCTGCTCCAGTCTGGAGAGGAGCTCCCACAGGACAACCTGCAGAGCTGTGTCTGTTTTGGACTCAAACTCCACTGGAGACGCCATCTGAGAGAGGAAGGGAAAGAGAGACAATTTATAATGATAGGGCTTTCCAAATCTGGAGGAACAAACAGTTATAAAAATTGGAACAAATCAAGAGGAAGAATTCATAGCTTGCCTTTATTCTACAGCAAGCTACCAACATCTCTGTAGTCAAATGATAAGATGTAGCTACCTACAGTACTGGTTTTGGTGGATTATTGTGTCATCCACTGCAGTTCTTTGTATGTGCCTCTCATCAGTGATAGCATATGCTTTAGATTCTACTGCATTCAGTGTTTATTTAACAGCAGTGAAGTGAGCCATGTTCACTTGCATTTTGCATCCATGGTAATGACACCCATTGCACTGGGGTGGGGACCCCCCCCCCCCCCAAACGCCCCGTTCCCAACCCCTTACCCTCTCTCGCAGTCCCACAGTGAGCTGGGTCCTCTGTCTGTCACTCAGCAGCTCTGGGACAGTCTCCATCACCAGAGACACAAACTCCTCCAGTTTCCCATAATGCACCATGTGCTGCTGCTGCACCACTTGCCACATGGCTGCAGAGATGAGCTGAAGGGGGGGAACCAGCAGGTGCAGGGAGGACAGAAGGAGAGAGGAATCTGACAAAATAGAAAAAAGGGAAAATAAGAAATCTACACAGAAGAGATGGCCACCTTTTTAACATAAGATAATGTGTGTAAATGAGACTTGATTATATAGCTTGCCAGTGGGAGCAGAGACTCTTGGGGAGTGTAAGATTAGGGCTGGCACACTGCTGAACACTGTGTTCTACAGGAACAGTAACAAGCCTCAATCTGCTGGATGGCCTGGTCTCAGCACCTTAATGCTTTTATGTGTAACACAATAAACTGGTAAACGTTGTAATACTGGAGTAAGCAAAACTGTACTATGATTTCATGTGAAACTTGCTTCAACTACAACAGGAAGCGCATCAACTTGCAGTTTGTACATGTCATGTCAATGAAGCAGAATTCACAAAGCGTTGGATTGTTCAGCCTCTAATACGGGATGAGAGCTGTGATTAGACCGTTGTGAGACAGGTTAGTTTTACCCTACTGATGTCATGTTGCCACAATAGTAATTGACATGAACCAAACGCACTGACCGTCGCTCTTCTCGGGCTGGCTGGGGGGCGGAGCGGGTGTTTCTGGGCGGGGCCTGCCACAGGTAGGGCAGGGCTTGTCAGCCAGGTCATGGACCTCAGCATGCAGCGGAACCCCACCCTCAGCCAGCAGCAGCTGTAACTGCCGGAGAATTAACAGAGACAGAGTCTGCATAAAAGAGGTAACATGTACATAATAATATAGGCTACATATATATAATAATACAACACATACATAACATGTATATGAAAACACAGGAAAGACACACATACACACATGCTAAAAATGCTAACAAGGATATTGGAGTCTAAAAAAAAACTGACAAATACATGGCACACAAACATGCTCACATTTATTAGAAAAACAAGAAAATAGACCATTTCTTAAGGACATATTTAAATGTGTGTGGATCATCACACTTTTTTTATGAATTTCACACTGTAAACATGTAACACTTATTTTGATAAATGTAGTGATGCATGGCAAGTATGAAAAAACAAACCTGCACAACATTTTTCTCCAGGGAATGGACAAGTTCATATTTCTCCACCTGCTCCTCCTCAAGGGGCTGCTTCATTAATAAATAAATACATATTATGTACTATGTGTGACTACATAACAAGAAAAATAGGTCGGACATTCTGTGTGTTTTAAAATCATGCAGTCTACTCTGAATAAAGGATGCAGTGTAGTGTAATGTTAGGGAGCTGGGCTTGTAGCTCAGAGGTTACAGTGTAGTATAATGGTTAGGGAGCTGGGCTTGTAGCTCAGAGGTTACAGTGTAGTGTAATGGTTAGAGAGCTGGGCTTGTAGCTCAGAGGTTACAGTGTAGTATAATGGTTAGGGAGCTGGGCTTGTAGCTCAGAGGTTACAGTGTAGTATAATGGTTAGGGAGCTGGGCTTGTAGCTCAGAGGTTACAGTGTAGTGTAATGGTTAGGGAGCTGGGCTTGTAGCTCAGAGGTTACAGTGTAGTGTAATGGTTAGGGAGCTGGGCTTGTAGCTCAGAGGTTACAGTGTAGTATAATGGTTAGGGAGCTGGGCTTGTTGCTCAGAGGTTACAGTGTAGTGTAATGGTTAGGGAGCTGGGCTTGTAGCTCAGAGGTTACAGTGTAGTGTAATGGTTAGGGAGCTGGGCTTGTAGCTCAGAGGTTACAGTGTAGTGTAATGGTTAGGGAGCTGGGCTTGTAGCTCAGAGGTTACAGTGTAGTGTAATGGTTAGGGAGCTGGGCTTGTAGCTCAGAGGTTACAGTGTAGTGTAATGGTTAGGGAGCTGGGCTTGTAGCTCAGAGGTTACAGTGTAGTGTAATGGTTAGGGAGCTGGGCTTGTAGCTCAGAGGTTACAGTGTAGTGTAATGGTTAGGGAGCTGGGCTTGTAGCTCAGAGGTTACAGTGTAGTATAATGGTTAGGGAGCTGGGCTTGTAGCTCAGAGGTTACAGTGTAGTGTAATGGTTAGGGAGCTGGGCTTGTAGCTCAGAGGTTACAGTGTAGTGTAATGGTTAGGGAGCTGGGCTTGTAGCTCAGAGGTTACAGTGTAGTGTAATGGTTAGGGAGCTGGGCTTGTAGCTCAGAGGGTAGTGTAGTATAATGGTTAGGGAGCTGGGCTTGTAGCTTGTAGCTCAGCAACATCTTTTATTTCGTTTACCAGCATTACAATGCCCCTGTTCAACGTGTATATTCTACAATACATACACTTACCATGGTTATAGCTGCACTGGTCTCAGAAGGCACTATCTTTTTTCTCGACACAGGGAACTTGGTTGACTTCTTCGCCTGTTCAAAAAAAATATATATAATACATAATTCACAATAACAGACATTGGACATATTTATATGTGAACCAAAACCTTAAATATGTTCAGTTCTGGAAAATTAGCCATCTTAGCTTTACGCTACCTAGATACCTGTACCTCTTCGAGCACGCCACTCATGTGTTCTCTATTATGGTCCAATGTGGAAGATACATACCGGTTTCCTCTTGGGGAGAGCCGTTTTCTGCCGTTTCTTCGGAGATCTAGCAGTATTTGTCACCGAAAACACAGTGGGGATGGCATCGGGTTCAAGAGTTCGCCTCTTCCGAGACGGAATGCTATTATGAGCTAAACGTTTTTGTGCCAAACTGGAGGTAGCCCGCTGCTTAAAGCACTCGTCCCCGAAGTGAGCCGAGCAGATAACGCTTCTCGGTGTGGGCCCACCCCAGCCCTGTCTGGTCTTCTTCACTGCACGAACCCATGTCTGGTGAAGCGAAGGATCTTTCTCCAGCGACGGAAACTTATACAAACTTATTTCGGATGTGGGGCGATTGTAACAACCCCCGATAATACACCTCAGTCCACCCATAACGAGGGCAGGCAGCCTGGAGAGAGAGCTACGTCATTTCCGTTCACTGCAATGGACCCTTTTTTTCCAGCGGATCATGGAGCCTCTCTATCGTTCCCGGAAGTTAGCAGCAAATACGAGCAGTGCAACAGCGTTGCAGCAGAATAGACTGTTTGTGAAGTACTTTTAAAGTGTTAGACGTTTAAAGAATCAGATTGTACATTATCAGCACATCCGAATGAAATTAGCATGTGCATTAAAGCATGTCAGTGGATTATCCCCACTAAATTGGTTTATTACAAAATTATAACAAAATTAGGCTAGGATACTGGATAAAGTTAGAAACACATTACATTTACCACGAACAGCCTATTGATTGTAAATTCCGTTCTCTTAATGCCATTTCACCCAACGTTGTGGAATTAGAGAAAAAGGCTTCTAAACGTGACTTTTCTGATGTGGAGGAGTTAAATATTAATGAAACATAACTTTGCGCCGTGTGATTGTAGAGTGGTGGGTTGAGGTGGTGAAGTGAGGATATCCATTTTGGAGAACGAGCTAACGTTTCACATTAATAAGGAAGAGAGCTATTTTTGTGATATATCGCTATAGAGTGCATATTTGAGACTCCTAAACAGTAAAGAAAACGCAACTTATGGGTTGAGGGTTTTGTGATTCTGTTGACTATTACCTGTCTTTATCAAGTTGCAGCTCTGTTGATTTTGGATGGATGGAAACCTTCACCCTGAGTCTTAACTCCCTGGGTTTTGCCTTTCCCTGTTACTTCTTTTCAACATTCTTTTCAATAAAACAAACATGAAGCTTCCCAATGGTGTGGTCTTTGTGGAAAAGTGCAAATGCAGTGTTTGAAAATGATTACCTCACTTAAGCATATTTTTTGTTGTCGTAATCTTTAGTGATGGTAAGATTGCTCCTTCTGACTTGAGCCAATCATTTTTTCAGTCATTTTCACCATTGTCAGTGGGGAAACCGTACATTCGTAGTTTCTCCGACCAATTGGAGAATCCCCATGCAACACAGGAAACAATATGGAGGAGGCTACATGCAAGGACAACACGGAGGAAGGGTCCGACAAACTGCTCGACATGCTGTTCATGGTTCTGAGTTTATTAGAGATTTATTTAATGAATTCATGACGACCATTGATAGTCACCTGTCTCCTTTTGTAAGGTAACGTTGGCCTAAAATATGTCAACAAGGCAGGCAAGGTTCGCTGTTCACATTAATCCTCAAATGCTGTAGACAACACTGCAGGTGAAATAAAAGAAAGAATTCCCTTTCGTGCCCTCCCCTCCTCTCCTACCCCGGAAGTATGTGGAGTAAAGAGTTCCAAGGCTGCGTTCCAATACTCAAATTTGTCTCCTCCTTTCCTCAATATATTTTCGGGGGAGAAAATGAGTCAACCGCCAATAAGTACCGAAGAAGAAGACCAGACAGGGGTGGGCCCACACTGAGAAGCGTTATCTGCTCGGCTCACTTCGGGGACGAGTGCTTTAAGCAGCGGGCTACCTCCAGTTTGGCACAAAAACGTTTAGCTCATAATAGCATTCCGTCTCGGAAGAGGCGAACTCTTGAACCCGATGCCGTCCCCACTGTGTTTTCGGTGACAAATACTGCTAGATCTCCGAAGAAACGGCAGAAAACGGCTCTCCCCAAGAGGAAACCGGTATGTATCTTCCACATTGGACCATAATAGAGAACACATGAGTGGCGTGCTCGAAGAGGTACAGGTATCTAGGTAGCGTAAAGCGAAGCTGGCTAAATTTTGAGAAGTTAACATATTTTAAGCTTTAGTACACATGTGCATATCCAATGCCTTTTATTGTGGGGTTTTTTAAACAGGCGAAGCCCCTGTGTCGAGAAAAAAGTTAGTTCCCTCTGAGACGAGTGCAGCTATAACCATGGTAAGTGTATGCATTGTAGAATATACGTTGAAAAGGGACATTGTAATGCTGGTAAACGAAATAAAACATGTTGCTGAGCTACAAGCTACAAGCCCAGCTCCCTAACCATTATACTACACTGTAACCTCTGAGCTACAAGCCCAGCTCCCTAACCATTACACTACACTGTAACCTCTGAGCTACAAGCCCAGCTCCCTAACCATTACACTACACTGTAACCTCAGAGCTATAAGCCCAGCTCCCTAACCATTATACTACACTGTTACCTCTGAGCTACAAGCCCAGCTCCCTAACCATTACACTACACTGTAACCTCTGAGCTACAAGCCCAGCTCCCTAACCATTACACTACACTGTAACCTCTGAGCTACAAGCCCAGCTCCCTAACCATTACACTACACTGTAACCTCTGAGATACAAGCCCAGCTCCCTAACCATTATACTACACTATAACCTCTGAGCTACAAGCCCAGCTCCCTAACCATTACACTACACTGTAACCTCTGAGCTACAAGCCCAGCTCCCTAACCATTACACTACACTGTAACCTCTGAGCTACAAGCCCAGCTCCCTAACCATTACACTACACTGTAACCTCTGAGCTACAAGCCCAGCTCCCTAACCATTACACTACACTGTAACCTCTGAGCTACAAGCTCAGCTCCCTAACCATTATACTACACTGTAACCTCTGAGCTACAAGCCCAGCTCCCTAACCATTATACTACACTGTAACCTCTGAGCTACAAGCCCAGCTCCCTAACCATTACACTACACTGTAACCTCTGAGCTGCAAGCCCAGCTCCCTAACCATTATACTACACTGTAACCTCTCAGCTACAAGCCCAGCTCCCTAACCATTACACTACACTGTAACCTCTCAGCTACAAGCCCAGCTCCCTAACCATTACACTACACTGTAACCTCTGAGCTACAAGCCCAGCTCCCTAACCATTACACTACACTGTAACCTCTGAGCTACAAGCCCAGCTCCCTAACCATTACACTACACTGTAACCTCTGAGCTACAAGCCCAGCTCCCTAACCATTACACTACACTGTAACCTCTGAGATACAAGCCCAGCTCCCTAACCATTACACTACACTGTAACCTCTGAGCTACAAGCCCAGCTCCCTAACCATTACACTACACTGTAACCTCTGAGCTACAAGCCCAGCTCCCTAACCATTATACTACACTGTAACCTCTGAGCTACAAGCCCAGCTCCCTAACCATTACACTACACTGTAACCTCTGAGCTACAAGCCCAGCTCCCTAACCATTACACTACACTGTAACCTCTGAGCTACAAGCCCAGCTCCCTAACCATTATACTACACTGCATCCTTTATTCAGAGTAGTAGATTTTAAAACACAAGGAATGTCCAACCTTTTTTTCTTGTTATATAGTCACACGTAGTACATAATATGTATTAATTTATTAATGAAGCAACCCCTTGAAGAGGAGGAGGAGGTGGAGAAATATGAACTTGTCCATTCCCTGGAGGAAAAAAACTTGTGCAGTTTTGTTACTTGCCATGCGTCACTACATTTATCAAAATAAGTGTTACATGTTTACAGTGTGAAACTCACAGGTGCATTCACTCATAAGAAAAGTGTGATGATTCACACACATTTAAATATGTCCTTAAGAAATGATGGTCTTTTTTCTTTTTTTTCTAAAAAATGTGAGCATGATTGTGTGCCATGTATTTGTCAGTTTTTTTTTTAGACTCCAATATCCTTGTTAGCATTTTTAGCATGTGTGTATGTGTGTCTTTCCTGTGTTTTCATATACATGTTATGTATGTGTTGTATTATTATATATATGTAGCCTATATTATTATGTACATGTTACCTCTTTTATGCAGACTCTGTCTCTGTTAATTCTCCGGCAGTTACAGCTGCTGCTGGCTGAGGGTGGGGTTCCGCTGCATGCTGAGGTCCATGACCTGGCTGACAAGCCCTGCCCTACCTGCTGCAGGCCCCACCCAGAAACACCCGCTCCGCCCCCCAGCCAGCCTGAGAAGAGCGACGGTCAGTGCGTTTGGTTCCTGTCAATTACTATTGTGGCAACATGACATGTACAAACTGCAAGTTGATGCGCTTCCTGTTGTAGTTGAAGCAAGTTTCTCATGAAATCATAGTACAGTTTTGCTTACTCCAGTATTACAACGTTTACCAGTTTATTGTGTTACACATAAAAGCATTAAGGTGCTGAGACCAGGCCATCCAGCAGATTGAGGCTTGTTACTGTTCCTGTAGAACACAGTGTTCAGCAGTGTGCCAGCCCTAATCTTACACTCCCCAAGAGTCTCTGCTCCCACTGGCAAGCTATATAATCAAGTCTCATTTACACACATTATCTTATGTTAAAAAGGTGGCCATCTCTTCTGTGTAGATTTCTTATTTTCCCTTTTTTCTATTTTGTCAGATTCCTCTCTCCTTCTGTCCTCCCTGCACCTGCTGGTTCCCCCCCTTCAGCTCATCTCTGCAGCCATGTGGCAAGTGGTGCAGCAGCAGCACATGGTGCATTATGGGAAACTGGAGGAGTTTGTGTCTCTGGTGATGGAGACTGTCCCAGAGCTGCTGAGTGACAGACAGAGGACCCAGCTCACTGTGGGACTGCGAGAGAGGGTAAGGGGTTGGGAACGGGGGCGTTTGGGGGGGGGGGGGGTCCCCACCCCAGTGCAATGGGTGTCATTACCATGGATGCAAAATGCAAGTGAACATGGCTCACTTCACTGCTGTTAAATACACACTGAATGCAGTAGAATCTAAAGCATATGCTATCACTGATGAGAGGCACATACAAAGAACTGCAGTGGATGACACAATAATCCACCAAAACCAGTACTGTAGGTAGCTACATCTTATCATTTGACTACAGAGATGTTGGTAGCTTGCTGTAGAATAAAGGCAAGCTATGAATTCTTCCTCTTGATTTGTTCCAATTTTTATAACTGTTTGTTCCTCCAGATTTGGAAAGCCCTATCATTATAAATTGTCTCTCTTTCCCTTCCTCTCTCAGATGGCGTCTCCAGTGGAGTTTGAGTCCAAAACAGACACAGCTCTGCAGGTTGTCCTGTGGGAGCTCCTCTCCAGACTGGAGCAGCTGCTGCCGGTACCAGACCTCAAACAGGTACAGAGACAGAACACCTGTACTGGACAGGTACAGAGACAGAACACCTGTACTGGGCCACACCTGGACCCACTGCAGATGCCAGCTCACTGTGGCATGGGTCCACTTATGTTTCAGAACTGATAAACAAATGCAACATTTCTCCAAAGTGAAGCTGTCTTGGAAACAGCATAATATTCAGTTACATTCCTACAAATGTGCTGAACCCCGAGTGCAGTAATGGCTACAGACAGAATATAAAAATCCTGTGTGAGACACTACTGTATAAATTAGCACACTTATATTTTGGCAGCCCAGCTACACAGCTCACTGATTGGGTGCACACTTCATTCACAGTCTGTGGCATGCAAAGCAGTTATTGTACTGTTGAAAATGTCTGAGACTATGTCATTCCCTTCAAAAATGTATGTAGCATTTTTCCCAGTCAGAACTTAGACATGAGTTTGTGTCTTTGAGTGTGCCTTTCCCTTGAGTCCTTAACCAATCAAAAAAAAGCTGCCTTTTACAGCAGGTATGTAGTTAGTGTCCTGTGTACCAATCCCTAGCACAGACAAGTCCACAGTGGAAAACATATTCACATAATTTCAACCTGCATGATTCTCACAGACAGTGTCCTGGCTCAGTGCTGCCCCCTCTGTCCTGGAGGAGTGTGTGCAGTCTGTCTGTAAACCACAGCAGCTGAAGACCCTGCTCCAGCACCACAGAGATCTTGGACACTTGGACAGGAATGGTAGGCTTTTATCAGGGCACCCATGTAAAGCTGTCCTGCGTTTGACCTGGCTGTGTGGTGCCACAAACGGTTAAATGTGTGGAGTGGGAAGGCAGTTCACTTTCAGGCTCTGCAGTAAAGAGACCATGTGGCTGTGTGTGACTGTGAGGAAACCTCCCTCTGACTCTGTCTGACTGTAGGAATCCCTCACTGTCTTAGCATCCATTTTGTGTAGAGCATAAGAACACAATCTGGAATCCAAATAATTTATCTTAGAACATTCAATTTCACTTTCCGCTGGTTCAGAAGTATTTTGTTGTAAACATGCTTTAAAATTAATGTTGGCATTTATGTTGACAATTCTTTACTTTTTGTTCTGTGTAATACAGTAATCATTGCAATTAAACACCACTCTTACTCACTTCTCTCTTAGCCACGCTTCCTTCGATGGAAAAGTGTAAGGCGTCTGCGCTCTCCCAGCCTGCCTGTCCAGGAGTGGTGGATTCCACAAATCTGACCGACCCCAGCAGCCAATCAAAATCTATGCCCGATTCCATGAGCTCTTCAAGCTCCGCCTTCTCATTTGAAGACGTTAAGACAGACCCTGTGACGGACAGCACAGATCACACGGGGGCGGAGGTGCGGTCAGGTCTGAGCAGAAGTGAAGACGCAGAGGAGAGTCAGACTGGATATGGGCTGAGCAGACTTGCTGAGAGAGACATGCTGTCCAACATGAAGGTGGAGGAAGGGGCCGAGTGTCTCATGGTGAAGTCAGAGAGGGAGGATGGTGTGAGAGAAGCAGAGGGAGTCTTTAAGCAAGAAGGAACGGAGAACATTGAACAGGCGCAGAGAGATGGAACCAATCAAATCCCACAAACTGATGAAGCGATGAAGGATGATGGGAAATCACAATGTGAGCAACAGGAAGAGGAGGAGCTGTCCACACTGTTCACTGTTTGTCTGTTGAAGCAGCCTAGAGTGTTGATTCGCCGATGTGACGGCACAGATACTTCATCACCTCCACACTCCGTACCCAGTAGAGTGAGATCTCCATCGAGACCAAATGAGCTCCTACCAGTGAAGTTAAAGAGGAAGTGGGGTCAGGTCGTGACCCGGAAGAAGAAAAGCACACCCCAGAAACGGCAGCCAGGTCCATCAGAGACTGGGTAAGAGTGAACTATGAGCTGAGCTGTATCTGCCATCTCCTGATTCCCATTCGCCTCATACTGAGTTATGTGCTCTTATTTGTCTTTTACAGGATCTGTGCTGAAGCCTCACAGAGCTCTGCTGTCATCTCCCGCACGAACGTGAACACAGGTTAATATCACTGGTAACATGGTAGAAAAATGAAAGATGTTGCTGATCTACAAGCCGAGCTCTCTAACCATTATACTACACTGTAACCTCTGAGCTACAAGCCCAGCTCCCTAACCATTATACTACACTGTAACCTCTGAGCTATGAGCCCAGCTCCCTAACCATTATACTACACTGTAACCTCTGAGCTATGAGCCCAGCTCCCTAACCATTACACTACACTGTAACCTCTGAGCTACAAGCTATAATGTTTTTTAATTCCTATTTCTTTGAGCTTCATATCCCAATTTCTGTATCCCTCCTTTCTCCTCAGGTCAAACTGTTGAGGTTTCGTCTCAGATGTTTTCCTCCTCTCACTGTTCATTCAAACACACTGAAGAGGTGAAGCTCCAGCAGCACATTGAGAAGGTTCACCCAGAGGAGCACAGCAGGATTCTGAGGCCTGGAGGAAACGGAGCAGAGAACCCACTGCCTCCCAGCAGCACACATCAGCACCCCACACCCCCTAAGACACTGCCCACCCCAACACAGTCCCACACAGGCACTCCAGGGGCCCACACATGCTCCCAGTGTGGCAAGACCTTCAGATTTAAATCACGGATGAATTCACACCAGCAATCCCATACAGGAGAGTGTCCCTACCAGTGTTCTCAGTGTGGGAAGAAATTTAGCTATCAGTCAGTATTTAAAAGACATTTTCGAACCCATACAGGGGAACGCCCATATCAGTGCTCTCAGTGTGGGAAGAGTTTTAGTCAGTTGAGTCATCTAAAGACTCACCAGCAAACCCATACAGGGGAGCGCCCATATCAGTGTTCTCAGTGTGGGAAGAGTTTTAGTCACTTGGGTAGTCTAAAGACACACCAGCAAATCCATACAGGGGAGCGCCCGTATCCATGTTCTCAGTGTGGGAAGAGTTTCAGTCAGCTGAGTAATCTAAAGACACACCAGCAAACCCATACAGGGGAGCGCCCATATCAGTGCTCTCATTGTGGAAAGAAGTTGAGAAGCTTGTCCAGTCTGACCAATCACCAGCGAATCCATACAGGAGAGCGCCCATACCACTGCCCCCAGTGTGGAAAGAACTTTCGCTATCAGGCAGCAGTGAAAAAACATCTGCGAACCCATACAGAGGAACATCCATACCAGTGTTCTCAGTGTGGGAAGAGTTTCAGTCAGTTGGGTAATCTGAAGAAACACCAGCGAACCCATACAGGACAGCACCTATACAAGTCACAGAGGGGAGCAGTCCGAGGGAGGGAAGCGTTTTCGTCAGCATGTTAATCTTATGACTAACATCAGTGAAACCCATACAGGTGAGCGCCCATACCACTGCTCCCAGTGTGGGTAGAGCTTCGTAAGTTTGTCTGATGGAACAGAACACCGTACAGGACAGCTCCCAGTGTTGTAAAAATTTAAGCTGTCGGTTTATTCGATTGTTCACAGGGAACACACATCGCAAACTGACACACATGATTAAAATGCCAGATTTTAACGGTTTGTTTTTTAAATGATGAGATCTAATTAGAAAATGAAAGTACTTTCCTGCTTGAGGCTATAATCTTGCATTCCTGTACAAGTGGCAATTGTCATTGTGTTGGATGCAGATTCTATACATTTTAATGAAATGTTCTTTATTTCACCGTTTTTACTATGTGCCTGTTGTTGGTATGGAAAATATTATACTGAAATAGTGTCCATATTTCTAAAATGTAAGTTTGGACTACATTATTGACATTGCTGCAAGTAGGGATGTTCATCTTTTACCTTTTGAACAAGAATTCTGAAATTGGCTGCACAGCAGAATACAAAAAGTTTTACAGTTTATGCCAGTGTTTATATCTGTTACTGCTCCCTAAAGGCAACTGCATCTGCCGTTGTTTCTGTCATATATGAGGTGTGGCTATTAAATAATGAGACTGGGTTTATGTAAATCAAACCACAGCGCACATGCACGAACTACATGGTATACACTGACCAATGGGTAAGCATAAACTACCCTGGAAATTTTCAGTGCACTCTTGTTTTCAGTTCGCTGTTACGCGTTGCTTTAAGTAAATGTGTCTTTCTGATGTCTCATAAAAATGGTCAGTTCAAAAACCGAGCAACGCATCAATTTGAAATTTTTGGTGAAATTGAGCAGCGAACTGAAGACGCAAGCAGTGGTTCTAGTTACATAAGGCCAAACTCGGTATTAATTAGCCACACCTCGTACATCATTGTCAGTGCTGTTGCGAGAAAATAAAAAGTCATTAAAATCAAAATAAAAAGTGGGGAATTTTTGCTCAAACAGAATCCAGTTAAACCTGTTAATTGAACCTGTTAAGTGAAACTCACCCCCTCAAATAACATGATGTGCACTCTACAGTAACAAAAACAAACAAAAATCCAGACTGCCTCTCATTCTGATGTTCTTGGCCAAAACATGAAATTGCATAAAAATGTAAATTCCCAGTAACTTTCCAAACTACAAGGATTGAACCTGTTATGGAAAAATATCCTTGAATAAAGAGAACATATATTTACATGTATACTCAGGAGGGTCAGGGGTTGTAGCAGCCTGAATGGATATGAACTCACACACACATACACCAACAGTTGTCCAGTGCCTTGTACCAGTCTTCTCGCATCCAAGGACAACAGGCCTGATAAAGCTTAAAAATGTATCTCTTCTGTATTTTCCACAAGAACATGCCCTTTGGCTCACTTAAAACAGACGCACAGAACTTAATGATTTCTAATGTTGAATAACACACAACAGAATGAGTATAAGTGAAACAAGTATATATGTGATTCTTGACTAAAACAAATTAATAATTTAGACTAAATCAGTGCACGTATATGGATAATTCAGATAAATGAGTAATAAAAATCACACTTTAACCTTTAACATATACTTTAAGTTTTCGTTAATATTTTATTTTTAAATGTGATATTTTACCGGTTATGTGGAATCTCTTCATTTTTGTGGAGGACTTATATTATGGCAACCATGACCCGGAAGTATTGCTGCTGGTGGCACACAGGTGTTGGGAGCATTGTGTAGGCTGGTTCGCATTCGTTGAGTGGAACTAGCGCAACCCACGGTTGCGTTTTGAATGCCTTTAAGGCTAGTTGATGAAAGAGTCAAAGTGACTGCCTAGCCACAGCAATGGAAACAATGCGCTTTACAGAGTCGGAGAGTAGTGGTACGTATCGCTGTGTCTTTTTCATGGGAGTGTTACACAAAATGTAACAAGCTACTTGAGGTAGCCTCAGCGAACATATTCAGAGGTACAAAGTATTTGATTATGCACGTTACCTTCAAGCACAGGCAATGACAGTGCTATGCATTACAAAATATGTATTTGAGTAATATTATACATTACAAAAGCCAGCAGGTCATCAGAACTGAATTACTGGGCCTGATGAGGAAACCAATGACTAGACTCTAGTCAGCTAACATAGGTTGCACACTGCCGTAGTAGCAGCTAAACATAACGTTACTCCACACCTCAAATCCCCCGATCCTAATGCTGACAGCCACTGCTTTGGAGGAGCCCATAGTCATTTTATTCTTTCTGGTCTTTTTTTTCGGAGGCCAGTTTGGTGGGTACGCAAATGGTCGTAATATTGTTGTTTAAAGTAATGATAAAACTAAATTATATCATTGCAGCAATCGAGGATGTTAATGGGATTGTCAAAGTTACGTTGACGTCGATATTTTATTATACAGACATGCTTAACTTCGGTCGAAATCTTAAATGATGAAGTGAAGAGGTAATAACAGTAAACAGGATGTTGCATCATCAAGAGAACTCCAAGTGACCTTTATGGCTGAGTGAAAAGGTTTGTAGCTCTCTGTCAAATATTGATTAAAAAAAAAAAAGAGCTACTTTCAACTCGTAGGAAGGCTGGTATACTTTCCATTTCAGGTGGTACAACCAGTGTAAAACTAGGAAAATGTTATTTTACCATAAAAATCTTTATTCTATTTACAAATTATATGCATGAATTTGATAGCAATGTCAAAAGCTAATACAGGCATCCAAGTAGAAGCCTGTCTTTTTTTCTTATGATTGTGCATGAACATGAAAAACATGTAGACATACACCACCATCCTTCCACCCCGAGGTTGACCATCCCCCTTGAATTATTATTTTTTTTTTTTTTACAAATTGACTACTGACTACAGGAATGCAATAGTTGTTTGCAAGAAAAAAGGAAAATCAGCTACCTAACCTTCATTCTAACAATAACATCAGCTAGCTAACCTTCATTCTAACAATAACATCAGCTAGCTAACCTTCATTCTAACAATAACATCAGCTAGCTAACCTTCATTCTAACAATAACATTAGCTAGCTAACCTTCATTCTAACAATAACATCAGCTAGCTAACCTTCATTCTAACAATAACATTAGCTAGCTAACCTTCATTCTAACAATAACATCAGCTAGCTAACCTTCATTCTAACAATAACATTAGCTAGCTAACCTTCATTCTAACAATAACATCAGCTAGCTAACCTTCATTCTAACAATAACATCAGCTAGCTAACCTTCATTCTAACAATAACATCAGCTAGCTAACCTTCATTCTAACAATAACATTAGCTAGCTAACCTTCATTCTAACAATAACATTAGCTAGCTAACCTTCATTCTAACAATAACATTAGCTGGCTAACTATACACTTAATAGATAACATAAAGGCACAGTATGCACTATAGTAGCAATAAGCAGCAGTGGTACAGTATCAGTATCAGTAGTCAAGGGACAGCAGAATTGTCTTGAATCCTGCTGAGAGTTAGTTTTGCCTTGCAGATTGGTTCCACCAATTGTTTGATTAACTATTTAACAACAACTTGCGGATTTAAATTACAATGGTAAAGAGAGGTAACGTTAATCTCATAAGACTTAACAGAACATAGCTGGATTCAGAGCTAAATTTATTAAGCGCTGTTTGCTCAACAGATGATGCTAAATTGTACCGCACTTTTATCACACAACGCATTTTATACAACTGTTGGTTCTGACCGCGCATTGCGATTGGCCCAGACAAATTACATTAGTGCAGTATAACAATATTCGGACCTCATCACAGGCCAGGCCATCACATGGACTTCAAGAGATGGTTTCCAATAACGTAACTGAGCCCATTGCTTCTGTGCTATGCTCACGCATGTTATTGGAAACTGTCACGTACGTAACTCCAAACCGAGATACAGCAGCATCCTAGCTAGCAAGCTGCAGTGAGTCTGTCACAGCCTCAGTCAAACGCCAACATTACAGTGTATCTAATCAATCTATTGCACTGTGGCCTATTCCAGTGGCTATGTAGCGAATGCGGTCTTATGTGATGCCCTGTTTTTGATCAATTATCTACTTTTACTTCAACAGAGACTAAAGCACTTTTTTGTATTTGAAATAAAAATGCAGTTTTTTTTTTGTTTTTTTGTTTTTTTTTTTACCATATTTCCTGTCATTACTAAGTGGCACAACTGACAGTCGTCAGGTGGTGCGACCAGGTAAAATATGCATGTAAAGCAATAAATAATAGGTTAAAGTAAACAAATGGTTGAAAAACACAAAACACAACCACAAAATAATAATCTGTTAGGCATTGTAGACACTCTAAGGGGATTCTAAGATTTCTCTTTGAATAAATAGTTGGAAAACATGTATATTTTTACAAATATTTGGTTGCGTCACCTGACATTTTTTGGGTGATGAAATGTAAAAATACATAAAAAATTAAAAACACCTTTTTTGAAGCTTTATTTGTCATTGACCCATACACTAAACATACGCGCTCGCTTTGTATACAAGAGACATGAGATACATGTGTTGTATGCGGGAAGCTGTTGTGTTCGCTATGTCTGGTTGTGTTCCATTCTGCAATCGGGATTTCCTAGCCTTATTATAACCTTATGGAACCACGGACATAGCCTACATACAGTCGGACGTTGCCCAAATGGACGTTATGCGGCGCATACCTGTATAACTAAGTCAGGAAATCTCCTGAGTTACAACTAAGAGCATGATGAAGCTGAGAACAGGCCATCCAGCAGATTGAGGCTTGTTACTGCGCCTGCAGAACACAGTGTTCAGCAGTGTGCCAGCCCTGATCTTACACTCCCCAAGAGTCTCTGCTCCCACTGGCAAGCTATATAGTCAAGTCTCATTTACACACATTATCTGATGTTAAAAAGGTGGCCATCACTTCTGTGTAGATTTCTTATTTTCTCTCTTTTCTGTTTTGTTAGATCCATTTCTCCTGCTTTCCTCCCTGCACCTGCTGGTTCCCCCCCTTCAGCTCATCTCTGCAGCCATGTGGCAAGTGGTGCAGCAGCAGGACATGGTGCATTATGGGAAACTGGAGGAGTTTGTGTCTCTGGTGATGGAGACTGTCCCAGAGCTGCTGAGTGACAGACAGAGGACCCAGCTCACTGTGGGACTGCGAGAGAGGGTGAGAGAAGAAAGAGAAGAGGGAGAGGGGTAAGAGGAGGTGTGAGGGAGGACAGGGACGTTGCACCTTTCCTCAGTCATTCATGCTTCAGTGAAGCCCTTCTTTGCTCTTGGCTGGTTCAACTGTCCAATCTGGGCTTTGTGTTTGTTTCCATGTAATGTTAGTCAGTATGGACACTTTCTTCATTTTATTTGTCTTCTTCTGCTGGCAAGTCAACCGAGACACAGGGGTAAGTCATAGACATCTCTAACTTTTATGTTGAATCATTATAGAGATCTCTCTTGTAGGTGTTTCCAGTGGAGTTTGAGTCCAAAACTGACACAGCTCTGCAGGTTGTCCTGTGGGAGCTCCTCTCCAGACTGGAGCAGCTGCTGCCGGTACCAGACCTCAGACAGGTACAGAGACAGAACACCTGTACTGGGCCACACCTGGACCCCTGGGGTCTATAGTAATTGCAGCAAAGTAGTCTGTGTTCACTGTCCATTGACCTACAGCACAGAAGGTGTGTGTTATGCCAAAACATTGTGTTCACATACGATTCTGTGTTTCTCCCTCAGACGGTGTCCTGGCTCAGGGCTGCCCCCTCTGTCCTGGAGGAGTGTGTGCAGTCTGTCTGTAAACCACAGCAGCTGAAGACCCTGCTCCAGCACCACAGAGATCTTGGACACTTGGACAGGAATGGTAGGCTTATATCAGGGTACCTATATAAACCACTTTCTTTTTTTCTACTTTATCATTTAACTACCAACAGTATGTTTAATAACACTTATTTGAATTGGTATTATTTAAGTTGCTGTTTCCCATTTAACTGCTTTTGTGTAAGTACCCTTATTTGTGCTCTTCTTGACTGTTGATCGTAAAATTCTCATCTTTGCCATTAAACATTTGTTTATCCTCTCTTAGCCAGTCCTTCCTCTAACGATGAATGTAAGCTGTCTCCTGTGCCCTGCAGAGGGGCGTTGGATTCCACCAAGCTGAGGAACTCAAACAGCCATTCTGAACCTTTACCCAGCTCTGTGAACATTTTACCCTCCACCTCTGCAGGCGGAAACAGCCAATCAGAATCAGAGCCTGAATCGAGCCCCGCCTTTCCATGTGAACACATGAAGGCAGAACCTGTGATAAACAACATAGATTACACAGGGGTGTGTCTAAAATCAAGTCCAGACAGAAGTGGAAACATAGAGGAGAGTAAGAATGGATATGGCATGAGCAGAGAGGAAAAAGACATACTGTCCAACATAAAGGAGGAGGATGAAGGTGAGGAGAGGCAGAGTGTGATGATGGAGATGGAGGATGGTGTGAGAGATGAAGAACGGCTCTGGAGGGAACAGGAAAAAGAGAGGGATGATCAGAGGGATAATGTAACTGACCAAATCACCCAAACTGATACAGCCCCTAAAAATGAAGCAAAAACGGAATGGGATCAACAGGACGGGAAGGACCTGTCCACTGCGGTCACCTGTATGCCTTCTCTCTCCTCGAGGCAAACTCTGCAGGTGTCGTCTCAGATGTTTGCCTGCTCCTGGTGCCTGTTCATTCACATGGAGGAGGTGAAGCTTCGCCAGCACATTGAGAAGGTTCACCCAGAGGAGCACAGGACCACTTTTGAGTACCCCACACCCCTTAAGACACACCCCACCCCAGCACAGTCCCACACAGGCGCTCCACCCACCCACGTGTGCTCCCAGTGCGGGAAGAGCTTCAAATATAAATCACTGTTGTCAATACATGAACGAACCCATACAGGGGAGCGACCATACCACTGCTCTCAGTGTGGAAAACGCTTCTGTCAGTTAAGCAATTTGACCGTACATCAAAGAGTTCACACCGGAGAGCGTCCGTACCACTGCGCTCAGTGTGGGAAGAGTTTCATGAAGTCACAGGTTTTAAAAATTCATCAGCAAACCCATACGGGGGAGCGTCCATACCAGTGCCCTCAGTGTGGGAAGAGTTTCATGACTTCATCTGATTTGGCAAGACATGAGCGAACTCATATAAGGGAGCACCTATACCATTGCTCCCAGTGTGGGAAGAATTTTAAGACTCCATACCAATTAACACTACACCAGCGATCTCATACAGGGGATCACCCTTATCATTGCTCCCAATGTGGGAAGGACTTCATGACTCCATACCAGTTAAACGAACACCAGCGAACCCATACAGGCGAGCGCCCATTCCGCTGCTCACAGTGTGGGAAGAGTTTCACCCGGTCAAATCAACTGACAGTTCACCAGCGAGTTCACACAGGGGAGAGGCCGTACCCTTGTACCCAGTGTGGGAAGGGTTTCATGAGTTCAAGTGCTTTAACAAAACACCAACGGACCCATACAGGGGAGCGGCCATATCATTGCTCCCAATGTGAGAAGAGTTTCAGTCAGTTAAGTACTTTGAAGGAACACCAACGCATTCATACAGGTGAGCGCCCATACCAGTGTGCCCAGTGTGGGAAGAGTTTCTATACTTCAGGTAATCTAACAGTGCACCAGCGAACCCACACAGGGGAGCGGCCATATCACTGCTCCCAGTGTGGAAAAAGTTTCAGTCAGTTAAATACTCTGAAGGAACATCAACGAACTCATACAGGCAAACGCCCATACCACTGCCCCCAGTGTGGCCGGGGGTTCACCCGTTTAGATCACCTTACTGTTCACCAGTGTCGTCCATCTGGTCTTTCAAATGCAACATAGGCATGAGTTTTGTCCTTACCTCTTTCACGCCCCTTGTCTTGCAACAAACTTGTTGATAGCAAGGTTTCACAGCATGAATTCAAAATCGCACTCACAGATCATGGGAAACCCCGGATTATCTTTTTAAAATAATTCCTTATTGTTTTGCTCTCAGTGATGTTAAATTGAGAATAATTAAATTGAGAAACAATCAACAAATTACCTGAATTTCCATGTAAGTAATGGTTGTAAGGCTTAGAATGGAAATGACACGTTTATGACAGATTAAATGTGGAAGGTAACATATTAGTATCAGCTTTGTTTCTTGGTAGCTGTTTCTCTCCTTCAACATACCATTTATTAGTGAACATTTCAATGTAATATCATAGTGCTCAGCACTTGCTTTCAACAACTTAAAACTCACTTCTAAAACATGAAAAAATAACTCCGAGTCATGTGCAGCCAGTTTAGGAGCCTCAGATGTGTGGGTGTTTGTCAAAACCACTGTCTCATAAAGCTTGTCTTTTCCATAATATCCATGTTTGGACTGCATGTCATGCTTTTTTTAAAAGAGAAGAGTACCAATATAATATCTTTGAAACGATGCCTTGTTGTTCCATTGACTGGAATTTTAAATATAGAATGAAAATAAAACATTTTCTTTGGGTCCTTCCTGATCATAACTTGCAGATCCATAAGCCAAGGGAATAGTGTCCCATTGAACACTGTCCTGTTGACAAATTTTTCTCCACACCCTTTCTGAACCTTTTACTTGCTTCTGAAACACTTGGGGAAATTTTTCTTTGAATCTTTCTGCATGGGAGTACTCTGCATGTGGTTGAAGGGTTTCCGTGTGATTCAGAAGCCAGAAGGTTCATTTACATGGAGTACCGTGGTCTAAGGCCAGAGTCTTCCAGTTACCGCTCTGGGTTAATGTGAAACAGGCAACCCCCATCACCACCATGTACCTTTAAGATCTGCTAAGTTCTCCTTTCTGAGTGCAGGACCCCTTTTGACTGTTTGCTCATACCCAGGGACGCATCTGCTCCATGGAGGATGATTCATAGACTGGCTATGTTGTGGACTGTGAGATCAGCCCAAAGTTCACCCAAACGGGTGAATGCAGTGTGAACGTTGATGGTCCTCACCCCAAAGAGGACCTTAAGCTGTCGTGCTCCTCACATCTCAGTAACTGAAAGACAAAGTCCCCTCCCTCCGCACCGATATCTCAACACTTCCCTCCTGGGGGAGAAACACCCAGCGTGGCACATGCCGCTGGATCCCTGTTCCGCCTCTGGGATTGGCCCTACTTGATGGCCATCTACAGCCTAACCTGACAGGACCCAGGTTCCAGGTGCTGGCACCGGTATGAGCTCTCATCTGCAGCTCTTCCACCTATGGTCCATCCAAACGTCTGACACCAAAACCACTGACACTGCATGCATGATTTGCTGGGAATTCTATCGGGAATGGAGGCGCACGTTTGTACGACAGTGACAGCTGGGGAAAATCCTCATGCACTACCTGAGAGAGTCCTGAGGGCTCTTACATCTCCAGGCACCTTGTCACATGGGAGGGAACGGACTGTCCACCATCGGGCATCTCCTGCTGTAGAATCACAGTGCCTTGGACTTCTACATTCTTAAATATACTCATTTGATGAGGATGTAATTACAGTGGTCACATTTTTTTTTTACACATATAATGTTGTAACTCATTTTTGCATAACCATGTTTTATGTACAAAAGCATGTATGGTATACGTCTGTTCTTGTCTGTATGTATGTATATTCATCTACCATGTGTGTGTATATTCATCTACCATGTGTATGTATATTCATCTACCATGTGTGTGTATATTCATCTACCATGTGTATGTATATTCATCTACCATGTGTATGTATATTCATCTACCATGTGTGTGTATATTCATCTACCATGTGTGTGTATATTCATCTACCATGTGTGTGTATATTCATCTACCATGTGTGTGTATATTCATCTACCATGTGTGTGTATATTCATCTACCATGTGTATGTATATTCATCTACCATGTGTGTGTATATTCATCTACCATGTGTGTGTATATTCATCTACCATGTGTGTGTATATTCATCTACCATGTGTGTGTATATTCATCTACCATGTGTGTGTATATTCATCTACCATGTGTATGTATATTCATCTACCATGTGTGTGTATATTCATCTACCATGTGTGTGTATATTCATCTACCATCTCTTCCATGTTGTATGGGGTGGAAACTTCATAATGGAAATACCAAACTATGAATATTTATGAATTATTAAGTTAAGCTATGGAGTTAGACTGCCTTTTGCATTCAGAGCATTTTCTGTCCTTCGTGAAATGCTTCTGCACGTGTTTTGAGACTCATTCTTTTGGCAGGTGGAAACCTGGCTCTGCACTGTACGTTCCAGAACTTCCTTTCCACTCTAAAACACTTATAAAACAAAAAAACCCATGTGGATATGTCAAAAAGAGCAAATAACTAGTGCTCATTGCACCAGGTTATGGAAAGTAGTCCGTTGCCCTTGGTTTTGGGGGTGGGAGGGTTCTAAATGGCAGCTCTGCCATGAGTATCAGCTTTTGCGAAGGTCACATGGTGTACACCAAGAAACATTAACATAAGCATGACATGCACATTGTGAAAATATGCGTGACTTCCTCATGAGAGTAACTTCTTTATTACTTTTTCTACTCCATTTTTATTTGGTGGTCAAAGAATTTTCTTTTTGTGCAGCCTAAGCCTATTCAAAGAGAGGGATGATGGACATCTAGTTTGCTGAATTCAACATAGGAGAAGGAGTTTTTACTTACAACAAAAATACTTCTGACTGGGGCTCACACAAAATAAATACGACTCACACTGCCAGACCATGAGAATGGTGTGACATGATTTGAACATAAAAAATAGCTATTTGTGAACCTCTCTGATGCTCAGTTGTGAATGTCTTAGTAACCATGTAAGTTAATTATTAATAATTTGCATTTCTCCTACCTGATTAATGCAGAGTGTGAACTGTCACCATCATTTTTATGACTTGGTATCGATGTTTGGTCTCTTTCAAAAACAGTCAAACTGAGAAATTGCAATATATAAAATCTACTCTTGCTTTGGAGGAAAAAGAAAAATTACCTAAAAAAAATCACAAAGAAAGTGACACAACTAAGCAGGCAACACAGGGTGGAGGTGTGTGTTGTAGCCACAATCTTATCAAAGAGATTGCAAATTAATAATTAATAATGCATCTACCACAGGAAAAATATATTTGCCATTGCAGGGAAGGGTGTCTTCTGAAGGGAGATAATCATGTTCCATCTGTTCATTTGTTTTTTTAACGATGCTGTCTTTCTTGTTCATGTCTTCAGACTTGATTGTTTAGTGGTTCAGCATATGTCTAGTTTACACATTTCATTTTTATCTTCGTATTCCTCTAACCGTTAAATAAAACCTCTGTTAAGTTTAATCAAATTGTGAGTTGTGTTTGATTTAGTCCTGAAATTAAAAACCTCACATCCCTGTCTTCATTCAAAATTTTGGAACTTATGCTCTCTGTACCATATGAGCTGTAGGAGCAAAACAGAGACATCAGACAGTCACTCTCTGCTCAGCCTGCAGTGTGAGTGACTGTGTGTGATATTTATGAGTGAATCTCCACTCTCTGCTCAGCCTGCAGTGTGAGTGACTGTGTGTGATATTTATGAGTGAATCTCCACTCTCTGCTCAGCCTGCAGTGTGAGTGACTGTGTGTGATATTTATGAGTGAATCTCCACTCTGCTCAGCCTGCAATGTGAGTGACTGTGTGTGATATTTATGAGTGAATCTCCACTCTCTGCTCAGCCTGCAATGTGAGTGACTGTGTGTGATATTTATGAGTGAATCTCCACTCTGCTCAGCCTGCAATGTGAGTGACTGTGTGTGATATTTATGAGTGAATCTCCACTCTCTGCTCAGCCTGCAGTGTGAGTGACTGTGTGTGATATTTATGAGTGAATCTCCACTCTCTGCTCAGCCTGCAGTGTGAGTGACTGTGTGTGATATTTATGAGTGAATCTCCACTCTCTGCTCAGCCTGCAGTGTGAGCGACTGTGTGTGATATTTATGAGTGAATCTCCACTCTCTGCTCAGCCTGCAGTGTGAGTGACTGTGTGTGATATTTATGAGTGAATCTCCACTCTCTGCTAAGCCTGCAATGTGAGTGACTGTGTGTGATATTTATGAGTGAATCTTCACTCTCTGTTCAGCCTGCAGTGTGAGTGACTGTGTGTGATATTTATGAGTGAATCTCCACTCTCTGTTCAGCCTGCAGTGTGAGTGACTGTATGTGATATTTATGAGTGAATCTCCACTCTCTGCTCAGCCTGCAGTGTGAGTGACTGTGTGTGATATTTATGAGTGAATCTCCACTCTCTGCTCAGCCTGCAGTGTGAGTGACTGTGTGTGATATTTATGAGTGAATCTCCACTCTCTGCTCAGCCTGCAGTGTGAGTGACTGTGTGTGATATTTATGAGTGAATCTTCACTCTCTGCTCAGCCTGCAGTGTGAGTGACTGTGTGTGATATTTATGAGTGAATCTCCACTCTCTGCTCAGCCTGCAGTGTGAGTGACTGTGGGTGATATTTATGAGTGAATCTCCACTCTCTGCTCAGCATGCAGTGTGAGTGACTGTGTGTGATATTTATGAGTGAATCTCCACTCTCTGCTCAGCCTGCAGTGTGAGTGACTGTGTGTGATATTTATGAGTGAATCTCCACTCTCTGTTCAGCCTGGCCTCAGTCCAGCACCACACCTCCTGCAACTGAGGGCAGAACCAGGAAGTCGCTCCCACTCTCTCTCTCACACAGTTTCAGAGAAATGAAAGTAAACTCCCTCTCTGTCAGTGTGTGCAGTAAAATGGCACAAGCTGGAGATCTGCTGGATCGGGACCAGTTCAGCTGTTCCATCTGTCTGGATCTGCTGAAGGATCCGGTGACTATTCCCTGTGGACACAGTTACTGTATGGGCTGTATTAAGGGCTGCTGGGATCAGGATGATCATACTGGTGTCTACAGCTGTCCCCAGTGCAGACAGACCTTCAGCCCAAGGCCTGTTCTGGGCAGAAACACCATGCTGGCTGAAGTGGTGGAGAAACTGAAGAAGACAGGACTCCAAGCTGCTCCTCCTGCTCACTGTTACGCTGGACCTGGAGACGTGGTGTGTGATTTCTGCATTGGGAGAAAACTCAAAGCCGTGAAGTCCTGTCTGGTGTGCCTGGCCTCTTACTGTGAAACTCACCTCCAGCCTCACTTTGAATCTCCTGCCTTTAAGAAGCACAAACTGGTCCAAGCCACTGAAAACCTGCAGGAGAAGGTCTGCTCTCAACATGGCAAACTGCTGGAGGTTTACTGTCGTACTGATCAGCAGTGTGTCTGTCTACTGTGTCTCCTGGATGAACACAAAGGCCATGATACAGTCTCAGCTGCAGCAGACTGAGAAACAGGTAAGACTGGAGCTCTTTTCTGGCAGCTCTGATACTGGTTATACTTGAAGAGTTACCCTGTGAGAATTGTTTTTTCAAACAGTGAGTGATGGCATATTTTGAACAGAACCCCTAATTTGATGTCGCTTCATTAATTTTTATATTTGTAAGTATTTTATTTTTTTGCTTGTGAATTATTATGTTAGTGTTTTATTTTGGAATGCAGAGAGGGTTTGTGCTGTTGTGAATGTAGAGAAGGATTTTCTCTCTGTATTGCTGTGAGAGTAGTGAGGCTTGGCAGAGTAAAGGACAAACTACATCCCAGGTTTCTTTTCTTTCTCTCTGTTTTGTTTTCTGGGTGCGTCTGGCCACGCCCTGAGTAGTTGTTCACCCAGCTTGACCCCCCCCTTTAAGCAGGACGTTCAGCAGGAAGCCAGAGTGGGGAGCGAGACTGAAGGCTGGGGGGGTCTTTGCATCGGGCAGGGAGACATAGAGGGTTGCCAGCATCCAGTATCAGGGTCATGGCAGAGTAGAACGAACCAGGGTGCAGGTTGTGCTTAAGAATGTTGTGAATGATTTATGAATTGACTGATACAGATTGATATTTGTGTACTTACCTTGTCCATCGTTTCCCTGTGCTGGGTGTTTATTTGTAAAGGGGGGGGGGGGGGGGGGGCGGCAGAACTAGAGGTCAGGTTGCAGGAGTTCGGCAGTCTCTGGCCTACTGACATAAAAAAAAAATAACAAAATTAATAATTATATTAGATTTTTATTGTGGATAATTATTGAAAATTGAAATCAACATTTCTGAGCTGAGCAGGAAGTGAACACAAGCCAGCTCTCTGTGACAGCTCTGTTCACACCCCTCACCCCCCTATTCACTCCCTGAATGGGAATCAACATGGGTGGAGCAGCTAGTTCACTCACACAGTTTAACAAGCTTTACCAATAAGGCCAGTGCACTTCTACACACTGACCTGCAGAATGTCAGACAGTTTAGTGATTAGTTATTTCATCATAATTAATGTAACCCTGTTATTTAACATATATGAACATACTGTATTATAATATAACAGAGAAAAACAATCTGTCCACAGAAGCAGCTGGGGGAGACACAGAGGAAATCCCAGCAGAGAATCCAGGAGAGAGAGAAGGAGCTGCAGGATCTGAGACAGGCTGTGCAGTCACTCACGGTGGGTACTGACCAGAGGAGAAGACAATAGCTGGCTGCTGGAAGAGCCATTTCAGGGCTCAGTCAGGGCTCTCCTCCAGTCAGCCAGTGTTGGGCCACTTTCCAGCCCTGTGGGGCTCAATCCCACTGAGCCACACTGTGGGGAACAGGCTGTCTGGGGTCCCAGTAAGAGCTGAGTGAAAGGCCTAGTTCAAATGTACAGCCCTCCTCTCTCTGTGTCTCCTAACAGCGCTCTGCACAGGCAGCAGTGGAGGACAGTGAGAGGATCTTTACTGAGCTGATCCGCTCCATTGAGAGAAGGCGCTCTGAGGTGAAAGAGCTGATCAGAGATCAGGAGATGGCTGCAGTGAGTCGGGCTGAAAGACACCTGAAGCGACTGGAGCAGGAGATTGCTGAGCTGAGGAGGAGAGACGCTGAGCTGGAGCAGCTTTCACACACAGACGATCACATCCATTTCCTCCTGGTAACATCACTGTGTCTCTGACAATCTGCACTGTGTACATTGTACATACATGGTGAGGCGTGTTCCTCATTTACAAAGATCTGCTCCTGGCACCTCCAGAGGAATGTGTATTGAGACTATTTGGCTCTCTGTCTGTCTGTCTGTAGAGCTGTCAGTCTGTCTGTACCCCTCCTGGACCTGGAGACTTACCCAGCATCACTGTCAATTCACACCTCTCTTTTGAGGCTGTGAGGAAATGTGTCTCTGAACTGAAAGATCGACTGGAGGACTTCTGCAAGGGGGAATTAGTGAAGATCTCTCAATCAGGTGAATACAGTGAAAATACAGTCACTTGTGTAACTTGACATACCTTTTTCATTTATTCCTCTTTTCCCTTTTCTCTCATTTCAGTAAAATAAAGAAATAATCGACATAAACTCACAAACACACTCTCACGCCTACACTGTTCACGAAGACACAAACGTTCAAATGCACATCGTTAACACAGACACACATGTATACATGTCCATATTTCAAACAGGCTCACACACATACACAATTCACACAGACAAGAACAAACACATGCACTCACACTCACACACACATACACACACACACACACACACACACACACACACACACACACACCCTGCTGCTGTGGTTCTCAGTCTAGGGTGGTGCTAACTCAGTGTACAGTATGAGTGTAGTCAGAGTACACACACACACACACACACACACACACACACACACCCTGCTGCTGTGGTTCTCAGTGCAGGGTAGTGCTAACTCAGTGTACAGTATGAGTGTAGTCAGAGCACACACACACACACACACACACACTCCCTGCTGCTGTGGTTCTCAGTGCAGGGTAGTGCTAACTCAGTGTACAGTATGAGTATAGTCAGAGTACACACACACACACACACACACACTCCCTGCTGCTGTGGTTGTCAGTGCAGGGTAGTGCTAACTCAGTGTACAGTATGAGTGTAGTCAGAGTACACACACACACACACACACACACTCTGCTGCTGTGGTTCTCAGTGCAGGGTAGTACTAACTCAGTGTACAGTATGAGTGTAGTCAGAGTACACACACACACACTCCCTGCTGCTGTGGTTCTCAGTGTAGGGTAGTGCTAACTCAGTGTACAGTATGAGTGTAGTCAGAGTACACACACACACACACACACACACACACACACACACACACACACACACACTCCCTGCTGCTGTGGTTCTCAGTGCAGGGTACTGCTAACTCAGTGTACAGTATGAGTGTAGTCAGAGTACACACACACACACACACTCCCTGCTGCTGTGGTTCTCAGTGCAGGGTAGTGCTAACTCAGTGTACAGTATGAGTGTAGTCAGAGTACACACACACACACACACACACACACCCTGCTGCTGTGGTTCTCAGTGCAGGGTAGTGCTAACTCAGTGTACAGTATGAGTGTAGTCAGAGTACACACACACACACACACACACACACACACACACACTCCCTGCTGCTGTGGTTCTCAGTGCAGGGTAGTGCTAACTCAGTGTACAGTATGAGTGTAGTCAGAGTACTGGCTCTCTGGGTTGTTTCTGAGTGCAGTGAGTTTATGTTGCTTCCTGGTCTGTTCATTGCTCAGCTCTGCAGGGTCCTGTATCTCTGCTACCTGCTCTCTGTCTGCTCGCCATGGCAACCAGGGAAATCTGCTACATTGTTGCAGTTTCAAACTTTCAGTTCCAACTGTCACTGCAGTTTAAAAGCAAACTGCCAAAACTACTGAGCCTCCAGCGCTAACCTGGATAACACATTATATTACAGGATATTACATTATATTAATCTCACTTTCACATTTGGACTATTTCTTTATGCACATTTTATTAAAAAACAGCATTCTGCTCCTCCAGGAAATCTGATGAAAAGTGAATCTTTAGGCTCTCATGTTGTGATTCTCTCTGCAGTGAAAGAAGTCCATATTGTAGAGCCCAGGACCAGAGAGGACTTCTTACAATGTGAGTCTGAAATTAAACTAAAATTAAACAATAAGGCAATGTGTGAATATGAGGAAATACGAATAAAATGAATATTTGAAGTATTTTGTACACTTATGTTCCGATTTACTTTCAGGATCTCATAAATCTTCTCCTCCATCAGATCCCTGTTATAATTCAGCTGCAGTGATTCTGCCGTTGAAAATATGGATAAAATATGACAATATTTATATAATATGATAATGTGTACTACAGTTAAATAGTGTATAGGTACGATGTAAGGAACAATACAAAAATGTAGAAAAATATACAACTTTGATGGAAAATTTGACACACTAGTAAAGAAAAAACTAAGTAACTTAAATAAAAATGTTAGTGTGAACAAAATAATCAACTGTATAATAATAATCAATGTAAATATGAAATTATTAAAATGTAAAATATGTAAGTGATGTAATGTGATGATTATGATTACTGATCTCTCTTCTCTCCTTCTCCTCCATCAGATTCCTGTCGGCTCACACTGGATCCCAACACAGCGCATAGAAACATCTGTCTGTCTGAGGGGAACAGAGAGGTGACGTGTGTGAGAGAGACCCAGCCATATCCTGATCACCCAGAGAGATTTGATTACTATGATCAAGTGCTGTGCAGAGAGGGTCTGTCTGGACGCTGTTACTGGGAGGCTGAGTGGAGTGGGGAGGATGTTGATATAGCAGTGTCATATAAAGAGATCAGCAGGAAAGGATGGGGTAATGACTGTGCTCTGGGATGGAATACCAAGTCCTGGAGTTTGTTCTGCTCTCCTTCCAGTTACACTTTCAGGCACAATAGTAATCGCACTGAAATCCCTGTGCCCTCCTCCTCCAGAATAGGAGTGTACCTGGATCACAGGGCAGGAACTCTGTCCTTCTACAGCATCTCTGACACAATGACCCTCCTGCACAGAGTCCAGACCACATTCACTCAGCCCCTCTATGCTGGGTTTGGGGTTTATATTGCTGGGTCTTCTGTAAAACTGTGTGATCTCAGCTGAGGGAGAGCGATCAGCTGTAATCACAGAGAAGGTATTAACACTCAAATGCAATCAAACAATGAAATACATTTGTGGAGATAAATTCATGAACCTGAATATATTAATCAATATTGTATCAACAATAATTAAATACGTATAACGTTTTATTTCATTTACAACATTTTTTCAGTCATAATATGAATATAAATGATCAACACTGTCAGTCAGCACTAGTGTCCATTGCAAATGTGCAGGTGCTTTTTGAACACTGATCACCTGTTTAAAAGAATACAAAGAGCAGCCCCTTCCCCAGCACCTGCTCACCCCAGCTCCTGCTCCCTGCTCTGCTGCTCTCCCACCTGCTCACCCCAGCTCCTGCTCCCTGCTCTGCTGCTCTCCCACCTGCTCACCCCAGCTCCTGCTCCCTGCTCTGCTGCTCTCCCACCTGCTCACCCCAGCTCCTGCTCCCTGCTCTGCTGCTCTCCCACCTGCTCACCCCAGCTCCTGCTCCCTGCTCTGCTGCTCTCGCACCTGCTCACCCCAGCTCCTGCTCCCTGCTCTCCCACCTGCTCACCCCAGCTCCTGCTCCATTCTCTGCTGCTCTCCCACCTGCTCACCCCAGCCCCTGCTCCATGCTCTGCTGCTCTCCCCAGCCCCTGCTCCCTGCTCTCCCACCTGCTCACCCCAGCTCCTGCTCCATTCTCTGCTGCTCTCCCACCTGCTCACCCCAGCTCCTGCTCCCTGCTCTGCTGCTCTCCCACCTGCTCACCCCAGCTCCTGCTCCCTGCTCTGCTGCTCTCCCACCTGCTCGCCCCAGCTCCTGCTCCCTGCTCTGCTGCTCTCCCACATGCTCACCCCAGCTCCTGCTCCCTGCTCTGCTGCTTCCTACCTGCTCACCCCAGCTCCTGCTCCCTGCTCTGCTGCTCTCCCACCTGCTCACCCCAGCTCCTGCTCCATGCTCTGCTGCTCACCCCAGCCCCTGCTCCATTCTCTGCTGCTCTCCCACCTGCTCACCCCAGCTCCTGCTCCCTGCTCTGCTGCTCTCCCACCTGCTCGCCCCAGCTCCTGCTCCCTGCTCTGCTGCTATCCCACCTGCTCGCCCCAGCTCCTGCTCCCTGCTCTGCTGCTCTCCCACCTGCTCACCCCAGCTCCTGCTCCCTGCTCTGTTCCTCTCCCACCTGCTCACCCCAGCTCCTGCTCCCTGCTCTGCTGCTTTCCCACCTGCTCACCTCAGCTCCTGCTCCAGGCTCTGCTGCTCTCTCCTGTTCTCCCTCTCTCTGCCATCAGGTCTGTGTGACTCAGGTAGAATGCAGCTGCTCTCCTGTGCTGCAGCTACGACTATGTATCAGTCATTCTTTAATGTTTGACTCAGCTGCATGTCACATACTATAATAAAACATTTAAGTTACTCATTTAAGTTGCTCCAGATAAAAGTCTATGCTAAATGTATTGTAATGGTGAGGGCATACATTTTAATGAGTAGGCTCATATAAATTATTTTATTGTTACGCTGTAAAAAAAAAAAGTTTAATTGTTTTCACACTTAAAAATGTTACTGTTGTGTGTGCATACTACATAAAGAGCTTTCAAAAAATAATTAATGAGTCTTTTGTATCTCCATGTCCTGACATTTCTTGTAAGGTTTTATTACGTACTCAGTTAAATAAATGTAAATAGGTGTGAGTGTGTGTGTCGGGTCTCCCCACATCACTGGCTGGCCCCCACTGCCACAACACTAAATACAGAAATCCAGAGATTCAGGGAGCTGAAACTCAGCAGAGCTATAACAATCTGCAGGACTATATTCCCTCAGATTTAACATGAGTGTATAACACATGGAATCAGAAATCAACTCACATCCCTGTGCAACCCCTCAGATGTTTTATGTTTGGTTCCTACTATGTGTATGATTTAAAAAATCATAATTTTAAGTTCCTAAAATCAATGTATGCTATGTCCCTCAGAACCAATAGGACGCACCTTCAGTTTCAGCCCTTTGTTTAGTCATTGAAATGTGTTATATACAGTAAGCAATGCTGTTAAATCCACACAAGTATATTACAGGTCAAATACAGTAAGCAGCAAGAAAAACAAAACAAACAAACACAAAATTAGACTAAATAGATGAAAGGACTGCCATGTATCCATTCCAAGACCTGCTAGCAAGTTTGAAAAGAGGAATCGCAAAATGATCAATGACTTAAAACACACTTGAAGTGAGAGGTAATGTCGTATAGCTCTGTGTAACTGAGAGGACACTGGTTGTATCAGTAGTGGGGGTGAGGCTCAGGGGTCCTGGGTCTTTCGGCAGGACAGGGCCCTTAGAAATGAGGGCAGGTGGTAACAGAAATGAAGATCATTGCAGGACAGAGTACAAGGTCAGGGCCATGGGCTGGCTTTCAGCCAATCATCTTCCAGTTTTGACTGACGCAGGGAAATTCCATGTTAACACTACCTGTTAATGCGTATCTATCCCAATAAAACATCCTGAAACAGTATGACCCTTGATCAACTGATAAAAAAGAAACCACTGAGCAACTTTAAAGTTTGACAGAAAGATTCAACATCAAAGAAGACGAAATAAAAATAAAATGAGGTAGAGCGATGTGGCGGGTGTTTATGGAGCTACATGTTGAGTGTCCCTACACAGATTCTAAGACTAGAACAATGCAGTTAACTGGCTTTCATGTGCTCCTTGATGCTTGGTTACAGTCTTATTGAGAGCTTTATGAGAGCTTGTGCGCCCTGCGGTTGTTTAAACCCTATCAAGCATGCAGCTATGCCCAAATAAATAATGAATAAAGAGGTTGTCTTTTTTTTAAATTCCCACAATGCACCAGTAGCTCATATCACTCTACGCAACATTCTCACATTCTGAGCCAGACCCTGTAAGCATTCATACAGCCTGCAAAACTATGTTAATAAACAAGCAATAACCTTTCATATTTACTGTCTGTACTGTCAGTAACTATACATTGGTTGATAGTAATTATATGTTGTCATATATTTTAATTTAACTCTCATTTTTTATTTTTCTCCATTCCAGATGGGAATTTTGACAGCAAATGAGAGAAGCTGTGGCAGAAATCCCCAACATTCAAAGCAACATTTTATCTTAGTGAAGGTATTCATTACAAAAGTGATGTCTTTATAAAACATTTTAAATTAGGATATTTAGTCATTCGTGTCACACCTGGTCCCAGGCAACCTGCTCAGCCACAGGTAGTCCACCCCCGTGCCACCTCACTCACCTGCATCTCGTCATCTGATTAAAGAGTACTATTTGAGGAGTACTATTTAAGGACCCAGACTGCATTACTTCCTTATGAGATAGTTTCTCCGTACTCCACTGAGCCTTGGGGTTTCCCCGCTCCCCCCCCCCCCCCATCCCCCATCCCCCCCCCCACCCCACACTTCTCATGCTTTATCATTATGACCAGTATTTATTTCTCTGACCTTGTCTTTTGGATTACTTTTGGATTTTTTGCCTGCTGTATTTCCAGAAACCTGTTTTGATCTCCGCTGCGTCTCGATCTCATTTCCTGCATTATCTGTGTGGAACTGTTTGCTTTGCTACTAATCACCTGCGTCTGTGTACCTGACTTTGCCTTTGGACTCTGTCTTTATATGCAAATGAGCAGCCTCAGACAGGGAAACTTACAATCCCCTCCAATCAGCTCAGAGAACAACACAAATATGCAAAAGTATTGATGAGATACTGTCATACTATTAACAAATAGAAAAACATAACATCTTGTCAATGTCATGGATATTTATTGTGTAAATCTGGATACATAAGAAACTGCATCAGATAAAAGTGAAAATTGAACAGTGTCATATGAAAGTTTGTTAGCTAGATTGAGGGGTAGCATTGTGTAACCTGCACCCAGTTCTCTTGTCATATGATCAGGGACGACAGAGCTGACGGAATTAATGTATACCTTTGTGTGGCTGTGAGAGAGGAGGGGGAAAGGGCATGTGGTATAGAGTGTGATGTAGAGGAATAGGGGAAGAGAGCCAGGTATATATATGTGCAGTCTAATCACAGACGAAGCAGATCTGACTACAACAGCACTGGAGTTCCTTCTGCTGAGGTACAGGGTAAGTACAGAACAGGGGGGTAAGAGGGCTCGTAGGCTTTATTACACATTAAAATTCAAGAAGATTGAAAACAAAAATGAATAAAAAGAACAGGAGAAGGCAAATAAATGCTTAAATATGTGTAACACCTGGCAACTAGGCCCTTAGTAACTTAGTATAGCGGTCTCAGATTTGATCGTTGGGGACCCCTGTGTCCTGGATTTAATTCCTGTCAGTTACGACCCCTGAATTGTCACAGCTGTTGTTTTAGCTGGATATTTAAAGACTCGTGGTCCCATTCAGGCTCTTAAGCCACAGTGTGTGAGGAACAGGTGTGCATATCATGAACAGTAAGCTTCACATCACAGGACTTTAATTTAGATGCATAACTAATGCTTCAGTGTGCTTCCCACAGCTCCTTCTAGAGACATGATCCACCTTACAGTTTTCTGGCATTCTACCATGAAACCAGTTTTGAATGTACCCTCTGTACCTACAAGTACAAGTCTTTGTTTATCCAAACATTTGGCAGGACTCTATAAGAAGAGATTTGTTTCTTATGTGTTTCTGATAAATAGTTTTCCATTGATTTACATCCAAATGAAAGATTTTAAAGGAATGTACATTAAACTAACATGCCTGAACTTTCCAGTAAAGCCCACATCACCTTCAACACCTTCACAATGGGAGATGAGGATATAGGGTCCATTGTATCAGCTGCCATTTCTGGAGTTTCTCTGATAAATGACCTTGTTCATGAGTTTATCGATGCAGCAAACAGAAGAGTTTCCATCCGTCTTACCAACAGCACCAAAGCGCACATCCTCATAAATCCACAGTGAGTAAAATACATTTGCATGTCCAATCCATACCGGACATTCACTAAAGTTTGAGATCAACTTCAGTACAGACAGGTTTTACAGTCAGGGGATGGTGAGAGTGAAAACTGTGTTTATGCTTTACGGAATATTTTTACAGTTAGATGAGTCTTCCGTCCATTAGATTTTATTTAAGTTTAATTTAAAAGCATATACACACCTATGACACAACAGGAGCCACACCCTCTGGCTAGCCAGAAAGGCACCTGCATTCTGTCTGCACCAGCTGCAAATAAGGTGCACTTCTATGATGTAATAACTGCGCAGCTCAGCTGCTGGACTACAGAACGGAAAAAGGCAATGACTGAGCGATCATGCTTTGGAGGACAAACGTATTCTGTGGTCTCCCACTTTGAAGTCAAGACAGCATGGCTGGCCATTCCAACTCAGGATGAAAAACACAGGAATGAAAACTGGTTCAAACACAGAGTATTATCAGAATCTGAATCAGAACTTTTATCAGACTTGAAAGTATTTTCTGTGCAATCAAAGTACAGTCCATTTTGAGGGAAATATGTCTGATATGGCTTTGCTTACAATGAGAACAATTTATGCAAATTGATCAGTTTATCATTTTTTTTGTTGGGAACCCGAAGTTTTTGTTTCAAGAGTGTTGCAGCAAAATATTATAAAATACCTGTATTTTGCTTTAAAACTTGATAATTTTCACAAAAATACAATGAATTATAAGAGCATAAAAATGCACAATGATGACAACAGACCATTCGACCCAGCTAGACGTATTTATTACAGTACAGTAAAGTGTTTTCGTATTTAGTGTTCTTGTTTTCCCTTTCACAATAACAGCTTCTCCCTCCCCCTTTCCACAGAAGGATGTTTAACCTCTTACAGGCTTTACCATACAATGTTAATTCAGAAGGCAGACATTTTAGTTTGATAATAATTATGCACTGTGTTTTCACAGGGTTTACACCTACAGCGGATACTGTCATAACCCACCCCAGCCCACTGTGGGAAAGGGGGTCACAGAGGTGTGCTCCTTTGGGCACACAGAGGGAACCACCTGTGGTTCTGTGGGGGTCATGACCTATGACATCACTGAGGACCGGAAGAATGCAGTGCAGAGACTGGCCGTCATGTTCTCCGTGCCCTTTGATTACGTTCTGTATAAGAACATGTTTGCTGTGGGGTTGTTTGACATGAATGAAGCATGTGATGAAAAGCTGTACAAAATCATGTATGATGGTAAAGATGGAACGTTCCACAGAGAAAAGCCAGCAGGGTCAGAAATGAGTTACAAAGGCAAAAATTTCACCATAAGGGCAACCATGTCTCCAGTAAAGAAATCAATTATGAAAGTAGAACTCTGGGATACTGAGTAATCTGAGCAGTTCTGCTAATGTCTACAGCCAGACCTGCATTCAGAGAGCTGAAATTCAGCAGAGCAACTAATAATTAGAATTTCTTTATTCTCTTAAATTTTGCATGAGTGTATAATCAGTAACACATGGAATCAGAAATCAACCAACATCCCTATTCAGCCCCTGAACAGTTGTATGGTTTTTTGTGTTTGGCTGAAAAAAATTCATACATTTAAGTTCCTAACATTTATATCTTGTATGCTATGTCCCTCTGAACCATTGCAGGTACTGTGAACTTTGGCCCTTTTGTCAATGAAAGTTATTGCAACTTTTGAATGCTGATTATATCACTGCTAGACATACAGCCATGAAATTTTCAGCACAAACAAAATGTAGTCATTATCATGATAAAACTTACTTGTGCAAAAACGTGTTCAAATATCGAGAAGCTGGTTGCATATTTAGTTTATTTGCCATGTGAACAACTGTATTTACTTAATTTAATTTCTGATTCTCATATTGAGGCTTTGACATGTGTAGGTCATAGAGGGTGTTCCAAAAATAAAGGCAATGTGGCAGACAAGCAAACAATAATATAATACTGCGTATGTGTCTCTGTAATAACGCTGTCTGTTATTAAACATATTTTCCTTTCCCCTGGATGAGAGCTGCAGCCGTGCTAAAGGTGGGTCACTAACTCTGCATGTTCATCATGCTACAGTGCCATTGAATCTGAATGTGATATCTTTACATATGTTAAATCAGAATGTAAACCAAAATGTCGTAAATGTGAACCAAAATATTGTCCATACTCTGAAAGAAAAAAAGAGAGAGACGTTTATACTGGTCCAATATTGAAAGTTAACACATAGGAATCTTCAATAACAAAATAAAGATGTCTACAGGCAGAGTGGGGCACACACACACACACACACAGGAGTATTTTCAGTTACCTGGAGCCACACACTCACACACAGGCACCATACACATACTTGGGTATTCTCACTGACCCAGAGACACACACATGCACATTCAAATACTCTTACCAGAAGTTCACAAAGAAACAGCAAATGTACCTTCTGGAGCCAGAGAGAAAAATGAAGAGAAATATGGAGACAAGGAGGTGAAATGTGAAATTAAGTGGTGTAGTGAGCTCTATATTCTTATTAATTACGAATGTAACCAATAAGCTAACAGCTTTTCTCATTTGTGTGCTCTTCAGTGCAGACTGTCTGCTGTCTTTCGCTGTTTCCCACAATGCACCAGTATCTGACATCACTCTTTCCAATCCACTGACACATTGAGCCAGACTCTTCGCTAAGGCGCTAAATGTATGAACCAGCCCAAATGGGCAGTACCCGTGGAGGAATTATTTAATGGCAATAAACGTAAACAAGATGCCAGAGTTCAATGTTTAGAAACCGTACAAAATACAGTGAAGATGAACAGCTATGGCTATGCATGTGTGTGTGTCACTGTGTTCATTTATGTATGTGTGTGAGAGAAGGAGAGAGAGACAGAGAGAGAGAGAGAAAGAGAGAGAGAAAGAAAGTGAAAGTCGTAGATTCTGAAAGATGTGTACGTGGGTTTGCTAAATGAGGGCCCTGAGCTGCATGTTTGATTTCAGCCCTGTAAAGCCAGCATGTACCAGGCGCACTCAGGCACGGGTCAAATAAGGAGATGCAGTGTTGAAATGCAAAATTAGTGATAAAAAGTGCAAATATGCTTTTGAGTTATTCTAGGCAACTCCCTATGCCACACCAAGATGGTCAAACATAAAGGAATGCTATGTATTTGTCATGGTAAATGCAGACCAAAACCACGGAGCAGTCTTGGCAAATTTGATTTAAAAACACAGGTGGAGGGAGGGAAAAGGAGAGAGAGAAAGAGAAAGCATAGTGTATTTACAGTCCAGTCACAGTCTGAAAGATCAGACCAGGACAGTTTGCTGGTTACTGCACTGTGCTGCTGGGTGAGTACAGAACACAGGGTTTCTCATAAGTTATTGGGCTTTATGAAATAATTACCAAATCACAATTAATGAAGTAAACAGAAACGGCAGAATAAAGCCAAATAAAGGCTTAAAAACTATTTAAACATTAAAAGCTCTGGGCCACTTGGCCCTTGGTAATTTAACACAATCATCCTGAGGACTCCAGGATGTATGCTACTTTCCTAAAAATGATGCTGCATGTTGAAAATATGTTAATTGCCTTTAATTAAACACTTTTAATGTCCTGAGGGCTGAGGGATGATTTGAGCCTCATTACTCCATGAATATTACATAACACATAATAAACTGGCTATTCTTTCAGGTATTAGGGCTGCCTTCCAAATGTACAGTGATCGATTTATATGCTCACCTGCTTCATTCTATGTATATCAGCTGGTTCTGTCTATAAATAATGACTGAGGAAATGCAAAGATACAAACTGAAAGGAAAATTGGGGAAATGAGCAATACCCCAGAATGGCTGTTAGGACGTTGGTGGGGAATGGCAGCTATGGCTAGCTACAGGCCATTTTGTTCATTAAAACAACCCAAAAAATAGCTTTCCAGCACACCGCTGTCATTCCTCTCAGCGGGCTGTCAGCCTTCCCAGTGGTGCTCTTTCTAATCCAACCACAGGGGAACATTTGTTTGGGTGGTCAACGTGCATTTTTATCAACCAGTTCATCTCTGCCCAGCGTTTCTTGATATATATTGGGAGGACTGAAAACCAGCCCTTGGGGGACTCCAATTCCCATAACACCTTGCTCAGTCTTTCTTAGTACTCGACTACTGTATGGACCCTGTTTTCCCACAATAATATTAGGGAATGTTTCAGGCAAAACATGTTTCAGCATTCTGTAAGATGTTCTGTGAGGAGATTTATTAAGCATGATCTACTTCTGTGCAGAAAATTAGAGATTTACTGTTTGTTTATGGCAAATTTTCCTAAATGAGTCCAGAAATTATGGGATGCACATCAAACTAACAGGACTGAGGTTTCCAGTATCAGTAGTGCTCCCCTTTCTTATACATCAGCATTACCTGCCCTGAGTCTAATTATAAGGACTTTCATCAGTTCCTCACAGGACGCCCTACCTGGTTATCATTGCAATGGCAGAAGTAGCATCAGCTGTGGTAGCTGTAGCAGATGCTAGCATTTCCGGGGCCTCTCTGCTGAATGACCTCGTTCAGGAGTTTATCAGCGCAGCTCTTAGAAGCGTTTCTATCCATCTAAAGACCTGCACTGAAGAAAATATCCTCATCAATCCACAGTGAGTAAATGTAATCTCCACGTCTACAGACCACTCAAAAATTGTACTGTTTCAGATGAGCTTTTTTACACTAAGGTCAAGGGTAAAATCCACTCAGAATTTCTTTTTTTTTTTTTGGGGGGGGGGGGGGGGGGGACAACAGTCAATCCCTCTGGGTAGCTTCTGTAGCCAATCAGATGTAGGCAATCTAATTATTCCAACTAATCTAACTAAACTGGGAACACAAATGCTCAATGAAGTTCCCAAAATTAACAATGAAATATTGTGCAAATGTTCTCTAAAGTTTTATGAAATTCATGGATTTTGACGAAAATGTTAAAGTGTAAAACATACAGGAGTTATGGGTGAGATGTTTGAGAATGTCAATTTTTTGTTTTCCCTTGCTACAATAAAATCCCCTTTTCCCTTTTGTGTTCAAGAACATTCTTATAACTTTTATCAGATAAATTTGCATTTAGAGTGGGTAACAAATATTTTACTTTTACAGAAATTATTCTTTCTATTCTCACAGGGTTTACACCTACAGTGGATACTGTCATGACCCCCCCCAGCCCACTGTGGGAAAGGGGGTCACAGAGGTGTGTGCTTTCGGACATACCAAAGGAACTGCCCGTGGTTCTGTGGGGGTCATGACCTATGACATCGCTACAGCCCAGGAAGAAGCAAGCAAGAGACTGGCCATCATGTTCTCTGTACCCTTTGATTATAATCTGTATCAGAATGTGTTTGCCCTGGGGGTGTTTGACACTACTCAACCATGCAATGAGTCCCTGTACAAACTCATGTATGATGGGAAAGCTGAAACATTCACCAGGGCAAACGCTTCAGGATCAGAGCTCAGCTACAAAGGCAAAACCTACACCATGAGGGGAACCATGTCTCCAATAGCCAAATCCATAATCAAAGTTGAGCTGCGGAATGGCACTAAGCTGAAACATTCTGCACCTGCAAAAAAACTCAAGCACTTCTGGAAGTGTGTCTGGTGAGATGAAATATGTCCATGTGTAGGGCTGCAGGCAGGAGCCTGTTTAATCTAAGGGGGCTCTTCTCTTCCCTCCTGGCTTGCAGTTCTGTGACCTGGGTCATAACACCGAGGGGTTCTCCAGAAATGACAAAACCCGCTATATTCTGCTGTGGTTACACTGTCACATGGCATGTGCTATAATGCCCTTTTCCTTCTGTATTTCCCTGATTTCCTTTTGTTCCTTATGTTTACTGTATGGCTTTTCTTGGAATAAATATCACAGCACTGTGAATGTGTCAATGTCTTATCCTCTCACTGTGGCAGGTAAAGGGGAAATGTAACACAGGTAAAGGGGAAATGTAACTCAGGTAAAGGGGAAATGTAACTCAGGTAAAGGGGAAATGTAACACAGGTAAAGGGGAAATGTAACGCAGGTAAAGGGGAAATGTACTCAGGTACTGCGTTACATTTCCCCTTTAACTCAGGTGAAGGGGAAATGTAACTCAGGTAGAGGGGAAATGTAACTCAGGTAAAGGGGAAATGTAACACAGGTAAAGGGGAAATGTAACGCAGGTAAAGGGGAAATGTAACACAGGTAAAAGGGAAATGTAACTCAGGTAAAGGGGTGATGTAACTCAGGTAAGGGGGAAATGTAACGCAGGTAAAGGGGAAATGTAACACAGGTAAAGGGGTGATGTAACACAGGTAAAGGGGAAATGTAACACAGGTAAAGGGGTGATGTAACTCAGGTAAAGGGGAAATGTAACTCAGGTAAAGGGGAAATGTAACACAGGTAAAGGGGAAATGTAACGCAGGTAAAGGGGAAATGTAACTCAGGTAAAGGGGAAATGTAACGCAGGTAAAGGGGAAATGTAAAGGGGAAATGTAACGCAGGTAAAGGGGAAATGTCACACAGGTAAAGGGGAAATGTAACACAGGTAAAGGGGAAATGTATCACAGGTAAAGGGGAAATGTAACTCAGGTAGAGGGGAAATGTAACTCAGGTAGAGGGGAAATGTAACTCAGGTAAAGGGGAAATGTAACACAGGTAAAGGAGAAATGTAACTCAGGTAAAGGAGAAATGTAACTCAGGTAAGGGGGAAATGTAACTCAGGTGAAGGGGAAATGTAACTCAGGTAGAGGGGAAATGTAACTCATGTAAAGGGGAAATGTAACACAGGTAAACGGGAAATGTAACGCAGGTAAAGGGGAAATGTAACTCAGGTAAAGGAGAAATGTAACTCAGGTAAAGGGGAAATGTAACTCAGGTAAAGGAGAAATGTAACACAGGTAAAGGGGTGATATAACACAGGTAAAGGGGAAATGTAACAAAGGGAAAGGGTTGATGTAACACAGGTAAAGGGGAAATGTAACACAGGTAAAGGGGTGATGTAACACAGGTAAAGGGGAAATGTAACACAGGTAAAGGGGTGATGTAACTCAGGTAAAGGGGAAATGTAACTCAGGTAAAGGGGAAATGTAACACAGGTAAAGGGGAAATGTACTCAGGTAAAGGGGAAATGTAACTCAGGTAAAGGGGAAATGTAACTCAGGTAAAGGGGAAATGTAACACAGGTAAAGGGGAAATGTAACACAGGTAAAGGGGAAATGTAACACAGGTAAAGGAGAAATGTAACGCAGGTAAAGGGGAAATGTAACGCAGGTAAAGGGGAAATGTAACGCAGGTAAAGGGGAAACTTAACTCAGGTAAAGGAGAAATGTAACACAGGTAAAGGGGAAATGTAACGCAGGTAAAGGGGAAATGTACTTAGGTAAAGGGGACATGTAACTCAGGTAAAGGAGAAATGTAACTCAGGTAAAGGGGAAATGTAACTCAGGTAAGGGGGAAATGTAACTCAGGTGAAGGGGAAATGTAACTCAGGTAGAGGGGAAATGTAACTCAGGTAAAGGGGAAATGTAACTCAGGTAAAGGGGAAATGTAACTCAGGTAAAGGGGAAATGTAACGCAGGTAAAGGGGAAATGTACTCAGGTAAAGGGGAAACTTAACTCAGGTAAAGGAGAAATGTAACTCAGGTAAAGGGGAAATGTAACACAGGTAAAGGGGAAATGTAACTCAGGTAAAGGGGAAATGTAACGCAGGTAAAGGGGAAATGTACTCACGTAAAAGGGAAATATAACTCAGGTAAAGGAGAAATGTAACTCAGGTAAAGGGGAAATGTAACTCAGGTAAGGGGGAAATGTAACTCAGGTGAAGGGGAAATGTAACTCAGGTAGAGGGGAAATGTAACACAGGTAAAGGGGAAATGTAACACAGGTAAAAGGGAAATGTACTCAGGTAAAGGGGAAATGTAACTCAGGTAAAGGAGAAATGTAACTCAGGTAAAGGGGAAATGTAACTCAGGTAAGGGGGAAATGTAACTCAGGTAAAGGGGAAATGTAACTCAGGTAGAGGGGAAATGTAACTCAGGTAAAGGGGAAATGTAACACAGGTAAACGGGAAATGTAACGCAGGTAAAGGGGAAATGTACTCAGGTAAAGGGGAAATGTAACTCAGGTAAAGGAGAAATGTAACTCAGGTAAAGGGGAAATGTAACACAGGTAAAGGGGAAATGTAACTCAGGTAAAGGGGAAATGTAACACAGGTAAAGGGGAAATGTAACTCAGGTAAAGGGGAAATGTAACTCAGGTAGAGGGGAAATGTAACTCAGGTAAAGGGGAAATGTAACACAGGTAAACGGGAAATGTAACGCAGGTAAAGGGGAAATGTACTCAGGTAAAGGGGAAATGTAACTCAGGTAAAGGAGAAATGTAACTCAGGTAAAGGGGAAATGTAACTCAGGTAAAGGAGAAATGTAACACAGGTAAAGGGGTGATATAACACAGGTAAAGGGGAAATGTAACAAAGGGAAAGGGTTGATGTAACACAGGTAAAGGGGAAATGTAACACAGGTAAAGGGGTGATGTAACACAGGTAAAGGGGAAATGTAACACAGGTAAAGGGGTGATGTAACTCAGGTAAAGGGGAAATGTAACTCAGGTAAAGGGGAAATGTAACACAGGTAAAGGGGAAATGTAGTCAGGTAAAGGGGAAATGTAACTCAGGTAAAGGAGAAATGTAACTCAGGTAAAGGGGAAATGTAACGCAGGTAAAGGGGAAATGTAAAGGGGAAATGTAACACAGGTAAAGGGGAAATGTAACACAGGTAAAGGGGAAATGTAACTCAGGTAAAGGAGAAATGTAACGCAGGTAAAGGGGAAATGTACTCAGGTAAAGGGGAAATGTAACGCAGGTAAAGGGGAAACTTAACTCAGGTAAAGGAGAAATGTAACACAGGTAAAGGGGAAATGTAACGCAGGTAAAGGGGAAATGTACTTAGGTAAAGGGGACATGTAACTCAGGTAAAGGAGAAATGTAACTCAGGTAAAGGGGAAATGTAACTCAGGTAAGGGGGAAATGTAACTCAGGTGAAGGGGAAATGTAACTCAGGTAGAGGGGAAATGTAACTCAGGTAAAGGGGAAATGTAACTCAGGTAAAGGGGATATGTAACTCAGGTAAAGGGGAAATGTAACGCAAGTAAAGGGGAAATGTACTCAGGTAAAGGGGAAACTTAACTCAGGTAAAGGAGAAATGTAACTCAGGTAAAGGGGAAATGTAACACAGGTAAAGGGGAAATGTAACTCAGGTAAAGGGGAAATGTAACGCAGGTAAAGGGGAAATGTACTCACGTAAAAGGGAAATATAACTCAGGTAAAGGAGAAATGTAACTCAGGTAAAGGGGAAATGTAACTCAGGTAAGGGGGAAATGTAACTCAGGTGAAGGGGAAATGTAACTCAGGTAGAGGGGAAATGTAACTCAGGTAAAGGGGAAATGTAACACAGGTAAAGGGGAAATGTAACACAGGTAAAAGGGAAATGTACTCAGGTAAAGGGGAAATGTAACTCAGGTAAAGGAGAAATGTAACTCAGGTAAAGGGGAAATGTAACTCAGGTAAGGGGGAAATGTAACTCAGGTGAAGGGGAAATGTAACTCAGGTAAAGGGGAAATGTAACTCAGGTAAAGGGGAAATGTAACACAGGTAAACGGGAAATGTAACGCAGGTAAAGGGGAAATGTACTCAGGTAAAGGGGAAATGTAACTCAGGTAAAGGAGAAATGTAACTCAGGTAAAGGGGAAATGTAACACAGGTAAAGGGGAAATGTAACTCAGGTAAAGGGGAAATGTATCACAGGTAAAGGGGAAATGTAACTCAGGTAAAGGGGAAATGTCACAAAGGTAAAGGGGAAATGTAACACAGGTAAAGGGGAAATGTAACTCAGGTAAAGGGGAAATGTAACTCAGGTAAAGGGGAAATGTAACTCAGGTAAAGGAGAAATGTAACACAGGTAAAGGGGAAATGTAACTCAGGTAAGGGGGAAATGTAACTCAGGTAAAGGGGAAATGTTACTCAGGTAAAGGGGAAATGTAACGCAGGTAAAGGGGTGATGTAACTCAGGTAAAGGGGAAATGTTACTCAGGTAAAGGGGAAATGTAACTCAGGTAAAGGGGAAATGTAACTCAGGTAAAGGGGAAATGTAACTCAGGTAAATGGGAAATGTAACGCAGGTAAAGGGGTGATGTAACTCAGGTAAAGGGGAAATGTCACACAGGTACAGGGGAAATGTAACGCAGGTAAAGGGGAAATGTAACTCAGGTAAAGGGGAAATGTAACACAGGTAAAGGGGAAATGTCACACAGGTAAAGGGGTAATATAACTCAGGTAAAGAGGAAATGTAACTCAGGTAAAAGGGAAATGTAACTCAGGTAAAGGGGAAATGTAACTCAGGTAAAGGGGAAATGTAACTCAGGTGAAGGGGAAATGCAACTCAGGTAAAGGAGAAATGTAACTCAGGTAAAGGGGAAATGTAACTCAGGTAAAGGGAAAATGTAACTCAGGTAAAGTGGAAATGTAACGCAGGTAAAGGGGTGATGTAACTCAGGTAAAGGGGAAATGTAACTCAGGTAAAGGGGAAATGTAACTCAGGTAAAGGGGAAATGTAACGCAGGTAAAGGGGTGATGTAACTCAGGTAAAGGGGAAATGTCACACAGGTAAAGGGGAAATGTAACACAGGTAAAGGGGAAATGTAACTCAGGTAAAGGGAAAATGTAACACAGGTAAAGGGGAAATGTAACTCAGGTAAAGGGGAAATGTAACTCAGGTAAAGGGGAAATGTAACTCAGGTAAAGGGGAAATGTAACTCAGGTAAAGGGGAAATGTAACTCAGGTAAAGGGGAAATGTAACTCAGGTAAAGGGGAAATGTAACTCAGGTAAAGGGGAAATGTAACACAGGTAAAGGGGAAATGTAACGCAGGTAAAGGGAAATGTAACTCAGGTAAAGGGGAAATGTAACACAGGTAAAGGGGAAATGTAACGCAGGTAAAGGGGAAATGTAACTCAGGTAAAGGGGAAATGCAACTCAGGTAAAGGAGGAATGTAACTCAGGTAAAGGGAAAATGTAACTCAGGTAAAGGGGAAATGTAATTCAGGTAAAGGGGAAATGTAACACAGGTAAAGGGGAAATGTAACGCAGGTAAAGGAGAAATGTAACACAGGTAAAGGGGAAATGTAACTCAGGTAAAGGGGAAATGTAACGCAGGTAAAGGGAAATGTAACACAGGTAAAGGGGAAATGTAACTCAGGTAAAAGGGAAATGTAACTCAGGTAAAGGGGAAATGTATCACAGGTAAAGGGGAAATGTAACTCAGGTAAAGGAGAAATGTAACACAGGTAAAGGGGAAATGTAACACAGGTAAAGGGGAAATGTAACGCAGGTAAAGGGGAAATGTAACTCAGGTAAAGGAGAAATGTAACTCAGGTAAAGGGGAAATGTAACTCAGGTAAGGGGGAAATGTAACACAGGTAAAGGGGAAATGTACTCAGGTAAAGGGGAAATGTAACTCAGGTAAAGGAGAAATGTAACTCAGGTAAAGGGGAAATGTAACGCAGGTAAAGGGGAAATGTAACCCAGGTAAAGGGGAAATGTAACAGAGGTAAAGGGGAAATGTAACTCAGGTAAAGGGGAAATGTAACTCAGGTAAAGGGGAAATGTAACTCAGGTAAAGGGGAAATGTAACGCAGGTAAAGGGGAAACTTAACTCAGGTAAAGGAGAAATGTAACACAGGTAAAGGGGAAATGTAACGCAGGTAAAGGGGAAATGTACTTAGGTAAAGGGGACATGTAACTCAGGTAAAGGAGAAATGTAACTCAGGTAAAGGGGAAATGTAACTCAGGTAAGGGGGAAATGTACTCACGTAAAAGGGAAATATAACTCAGGTAAAGGAGAAATGTAACTCAGGTAAAGGGGAAATGTAACTCAGGTAAGGGGGAAATGTAACTCAGGTGAAGGGGAAATGTAACTCAGGTAGAGGGGAAATGTAACACAGGTAAAGGGGAAATGTAACACAGGTAAAAGGGAAATGTACTCAGGTAAAGGGGAAATGTAACTCAGGTAAAGGAGAAATGTAACTCAGGTAAAGGGGAAATGTAACTCAGGTAAGGGGGAAATGTAACTCAGGTGAAGGGGAAATGTAACTCAGGTAGAGGGGAAATGTAACTCAGGTAAAGGGGAAATGTAACACAGGTAAACGGGAAATGTAACGCAGGTAAAGGGGAAATGTACTCAGGTAAAGGGGAAATGTAACTCAGGTAAAGGGGAAATGTAACTCAGGTAAAGGGGAAATGTAACACAGGTAAAGGGGAAATGTAACTCAGGTAAAGGGGTGATATAACACAGGTAAAGGGGAAATGTAACAAAGGGAAAGGGTTGATGTAACACAGGTAAAGGGGAAATGTAACACAGGTAAAGGGGTGATGTAACACAGGTAAAGGGGAAATGTAACACAGGTAAAGGGGTGATGTAACTCAGGTAAAGGGGAAATGTAACACAGGTAAAGGGGAAATGTAACACAGGTAAAGGGGAAATGTACTCAGGTAAAGGGGAAATGTAACTCAGGTAAAGGAGAAATGTAACGCAGGTAAAGGGGAAATGTAAAGGGGAAATGTAACACAGGTAAAGGGGAAATGTAACACAGGTAAAGGGGAAATGTAACTCAGGTAAAGGAGAAATGTAACGCAGGTAAAGGGGAAATGTACTCAGGTAAAGGGGAAATGTAACGCAGGTAAAGGGGAAAATTAACTCAGGTAAAGGAGAAATGTAACACAGGTAAAGGGGAAATGTAACGCAGGTAAAGGGGAAATGTACTTAGGTAAAGGGGACATGTAACTCAGGTAAAGGAGAAATGTAACTCAGGTAAAGGGGAAATGTAACTCAGGTAAGGGGGAAATGTAACTCAGGTAAAGGGGAAATGTAACTCAGGTAAAGGGGATATGTAACTCAGGTAAAGGGGAAATGTAACGCAAGTAAAGGGGAAATGTACTCAGGTAAAGGGGAAACTTAACTCAGGTAAAGGAGAAATGTAACTCAGGTAAAGGGGAAATGTAACACAGGTAAAGGGGAAATGTAACTCAGGTAAAGGGGAAATGTAACGCAGGTAAAGGGGAAATGTACTCACGTAAAAGGGAAATATAACTCAGGTAAAGGAGAAATGTAACTCAGGTAAAGGGGAAATGTAACTCAGGTAAGGGGGAAATGTAACTCAGGTGAAGGGGAAATGTAACTCAGGTAGAGGGGAAATGTAACTCAGGTAAAGGGGAAATGTAACACAGGTAAAGGGGAAATGTAACTCAGGTAAAGGGGAAATGTAACTCAGGTAAAGGGGAAATGTAACTCAGGTAAAGGGGAAATGTAACTCAGGTAAAGGGGAAATGTAACTCAGGTAAAGGGGAAATGTAACTCAGGTAAAGGGGAAATGTAACACAGGTAAAGGGGAAATGTAACTCAGGTAAAGGGGAAATGTAACTCAGGTAAAGGGGAAATGTTACTCAGGTAAAGGGGAAATGTAACGCAGGTAAAGGGGTGATGTAACTCAGGTAAAGGGGAAATGTTACTCAGGTAAAGGGGAAATGTAACTCAGGTAAAGGGGAAATGTAACTCAGGTAAAGGGGAAATGTAACTCAGGTAAATGGGAAATGTAACGCAGGTAAAGGGGTGATGTAACTCAGGTAAAGGGGAAATGTCACACAGGTACAGGGGAAATGTAACGCAGGTAAAGGGGAAATGTAACTCAGGTAAAGGGGAAATGTAACACAGGTAAAGGGGAAATGTCACACAGGTAAAGGGGTAATATAACTCAGGTAAAGAGGAAATGTAACTCAGGTAAAAGGGAAATGTAACTCAGGTAAAGGGGAAATGTAACTCAGGTAAAGGGGAAATGTAACTCAGGTGAAGGGGAAATGCAACTCAGGTAAAGGAGAAATGTAACTCAGGTAAAGGGGAAATGTAACTCAGGTAAAGGGAAAATGTAACTCAGGTAAAGTGGAAATGTAACGCAGGTAAAGGGGTGATGTAACTCAGGTAAAGGGGAAATGTAACTCAGGTAAAGGGGAAATGTAACTCAGGTAAAGGGGAAATGTAATGCAGGTAAAGGGGTGATGTAACTCAGGTAAAGGGGAAATGTCACACAGGTAAAGGGGAAATGTAACACAGGTAAAGGGGAAATGTAACTCAGGTAAAGGGGAAATGTAACACAGGTAAAGGGGAAATGTAACTCAGGTAAAGGGGAAATGTAACTCAGGTAAAGGGGAAATGTAACTCAGGTAAAGGGGAAATGTAACTCAGGTAAAGGGGAAATGTAACACAGGTAAAGGGGAAATGTAACACAGGTAAAGGGGAAATGTAACTCAGGTAAAGGGGAAATGTAACACAGGTAAAGGGGAAATGTAACTCAGGTAAAGGGGAAATGTAACTCAGGTAAAGGGGAAATGTAACTCAGGTAAAGGGGAAATGTAACTCAGGTAAAGGGGAAATGTAACTCAGGTAAAGGGGAAATGTAACTCAGGTAAAGGGGAAATGTAACTCAGGTAAAGGGGAAATGTAACACAGGTAAAGGGGAAATGTAACACAGGTAAAGGGGAAATGTAACTCAGGTAAAGGGGAAATGTAACACAGGTAAAGGGGAAATGTAACACAGGTAAAGGGGAAATGTAACTCAGGTAAAGGGGAAATGTAACTCAGGTAAAGGGGAAATGTACACAGGTGAAGGGGAAATGTAACGCAGGTAAAGGGGAAATGTAACACAGGTAAAGGGGAAATGTAACACAGGTAAAGGGGAAATGTAACTCAGGTAAAGGGGAAATGTAACTCAGGTAAAGGGGAAATGTAACACAGGTAAAGGGGGAATGTAACACAGGAAAAGGGGAAATGTAACGCAGGTAAAGGGGAATGTAACACAGGTAAAGGGGGAATGTAACTCAGGTAAAAGGGAAATGTAACTCAGGTAAAGGGGAAATGTATCACAGGTAAAGGGGAAAAGTAACTCAGGTAAAGGAGAAATGTAACACAGGTAAAGGGGAAATGTAACACAGGTAAAGGGGAAATGTAACGCAGGTAAAGGGGAAATGTAAC
>JAFBMS010002651.1:0-26150 GCA_019788955.1 Albula glossodonta
AGACACTATACCACTCACCTGCACTACTGACATACACCTGAGAGACACTATACCACTCACCTGCACTACTGACATACACCTGAGAGACACTATACCACATCACCTGTGCCCCACCCCCGCTCCCGCTCACCCTCTCCAGCCCCTCTGCGGTGACCATGTCGTTCCAGCTCTTCATGTACTCTCCTGGGAACTTGTCCTTGATGAACACACCCACGGTCTTCCCCTCCTTGCTGGCCCGAATCGCCTCCAGCATCTTCTCAAAGTTAGCCTTGTTACTCTCATTCTGCAGGACAGAGACACTCATCAAAAAGCAGAATGGGGAAAGAAAAAGAGAGAGCAAGAAGGAAGGAGGGGAAGAGAAGGAGAGGGGGAAGGAGAGAGAGGCTTTGGCAGACGGGGCTCACCTTCTCTCGCACCAGCAAGGTTATTGGGGGAAGACCGTTGGCGTTCTCGTTGCCCTTGGTTACGGCCACCTGCTTGAGGAACTCCACTTTCTTCTTACTGGCGAGGAAGAGGATCTTGGATTCACAGAAAACCATGATGGTGTCTGTCAGCTCATAGCCAAACAGCCAGGTCTGTGAGAGGGATACGGAGAGAGGGAACAGGGGAGAAGGGAGAGAAAGAAGAGGAGAGAGTGCAGAGTGAGAGCGGAAGAGAGATTTTCTCTGATTTTCCAAGGCCTAAGAGTAAACGCCATGTAGCTGTTTCCATGACTATCCAGTGAGGACATGCTTTCAGTGAACATGGACATGCTTTATATCACAATGCATATGACAGAACAGGTAAGAAAACAGGAGCAGTACAGTGGATCCAACAGAATGCTCACCTGCAGGGCAGTGGACTCACCTGCAGGGCTGTGGACTTGGCATAGACGATCTCCTCATCCACTCCGACAGACACCACCATGGCGTCAACCTTCCCAAATTCATCCTCCCCTTTCTGAGAGAGAAAGACGGGAAAAAACAATCAAACTCAATTTCTATGTTAAACTTTTAATATGGACATCCTAAAGATGTTACATGCTTACACACGTGTTTGTACATACACAGTAGACGTAATAGGTCATTCAGTTACTCGCAAATACACATTACACAAACCCCTACACTACTATACATGCTATTGAAACGGTACGGTGCAATGTGTACGGGCTGCGTATTGCCCTGCACCACGCAACATCCAGACTAACCAGGCTAAGCCTATAGGTCAAGGCAGCAATATTCGCTGGTGACAAAACCAAGTTCTCGAATGAACCCCACCATTTCCAACAATGACTGTTAAATACGCAATCACATCTGTAGCTACAGCGTTCAGGCTTTGCGCTTCGAGTAAAATATCTGAATTCTGGAAGCTATCAAGCAAGCTAGCGTGCCATGTAGATTACGCTAACGAGCCATGCTATTCCACTATGAAGCAACCTTATTCTACTGATAATATTCACTCTATCCACAACTATACACGAACGCTAGATTGTGTACCCTGGCATTTCTATAGGAAGCTGGCATGCTAGGTTGCTTTCTAAACTTAAACCTCACAAATTTCTTACATTAGCTGGCTAGTTGCGTTTGTTAGGTTTATCAACAGGTCATGGCAATTTAGCTTTCGTTAACTTTGTGGCTACTTTTGGGACTTTTCCTCATTTCAGTCCATGTGGTTTCCTTTTGTCAAGTTCGTAATATAGCAAGAAAATCACTGGCACATCAATGACAGGCAGCAAACCTAAAAGCACACAGACACGCTGCTAACGTTAGCTTGCTAAATGATATGGCTAAAATTTCCTTTGCCATTGTTTAAAAACGTATTAAATTTGAACTAACAAGATGTTCACCACCTTGCGCAGTCAATACTGTCCTACTCCCTGGTTAAGTGCTTTAAAGTACGTTTCACTCAGTGTGATGCACGTTAGCTACCTGGTTAGTGGACACCACGGCTAAAGCCTTAGCCTGATTTAGCCACTATGCTAGCTAGCTACATACAATAGCGAGCGAGCTAGCTGGCAAACTGGCTATGGGGAGCTGATGTAGCGAATAAGCCAGAATGCGTAAATATACAAAGTATAATTCATATGCTAAATTTATGTTTCAGTTATTTCCTGTTCCTTAAATCGGTGTCTCTGACACTGACGCTTTATGCGTATAAATCAACCGCCATATGTGTTGACAGGCCTTCCTGAACAGCTCGTTCTTCTGCGAGCACTTTCCGAACAGCAACACACTGCCTCTGGATGTTCAACACAGATTCTCGCAAAAAGCCAGACACGTCTAAATGAACGCTTTATCGTTAAATGTTATATTGGTACCTCTTATTTACCGAGTGTTTTTCTTACCTTCCAGTTGGCGTATAACCGTTTGATTCGGCGGTAATAGGCTTCCTTGTCCAAGTTTACCGCCATAGCGTCCCGTATCGTTCAAACTTCAGCTCCTGGCTTCGACCGGGGCCAGTGGAGGTTTCACACACGCAGCGACCACGCCGTACCAGTTATAGCCAGTTTACAACCTCTCTCTGCTGTTAATTATTTTGCACATAAAAGGAGGGGGTCTAAAAGCGTGTTTATATGTTGTTACACACAGAAAACAATGAGGGTAATTATCATTCCTTTATCATGAAAAGAGTCCCTAAAATATAAATCTGTAATTAAAATGTGCAGGGCTGGAACATTTGTTTTTGTACATACATACGTATGACCCGTGAATTGCTGGTTTTCCCAAAGCCGAGATACGCATACATTTATTAAAATTGCCTCTTGCTCCTCCCCTTTCTCTCTCTCTCTCCTCCCAGGACCAGGTCGCTCGTAAGCTTGAATGTACTCTTTCTTAGGACGTGAGACGATGGATGCTGGTTACTGACGACATATGTTTACTGACGAAGACTTTTATTTTGCCAGAGCAGATATATTTGTAATAATATAACAAATGGTAAGCAAAGCTGTAGCTGCACTGTTCGCTAATCATGGAACCATACGTAATTATTTCTTTCCTGTTTGGTGTGGACCATCTTATTTTATCTTTGTGTGACCAACAGCAGTTTTAATTTATATTTCTATAGAATCGTATATACCCAACTCTGTGCCCGACTAATACGCCTTTGTTTTGTTGATGTTTTTCTTTCTCGGCACTGGCGCCCTCTAGCGGTTGGCCGCTGCCGCCATTAGGGAGCATGCGCCTATTTCCCGCGCTCGTGCGCCTTCTGTGGGCGGTCCCCGGAGACCTGAAGCGCGAGACCCCCAGTTCCCCCAAGTTTCCGGACAGCCTCGTGGATGCGATATCTTAATATTGCTATTGCATAATCTAAAATATTTAGAGTGGGTTATTTAAAAATAAACGAGGATCATCCAAAATAAGGAAAAAATGTTCTATTTTTTTGTCAAGTTTTCCCATTCTTGCTGCTCTGCTGGTTACAGCTCCTTCAGGCCTACACATACACAATCATCAACTATGAAGGTACAAAATACTGTATCATTACAGTCTACAAAGTCTTGCTGTGTCTTCATGTTTAAACTAGCAGCGGAAACTGCAACCTGCATGTTTCACCCCTGTAATTTTTTCCAAAACAGCTAAATTGGGGAAGCACGCAACCCTGGTTACAGCTATTCATGGGAAGTTGCAGTGTATCGAAAATGGGAGGAGCTACAAGATAAGATTCAATGATTGACATTTATGTTGTTCCATCCTTACAGCCATGAGTTCTTACAACACAGAAACGCCAACACACCCATCAAACATATTTACGTTACAGTCCAGATCACCACTAAACCACACCTGTACATCCTCGTGAATGTTCCTATCCTTTGTCACACAAATCCAGATCAGAGGTGGGTTGGAGTGAGGCAAGACGAGTGGAAAATCCAGCAGGGAGGAACAGGCAAAACAAGCATCTAAACCTCACCCATTCATCCAGCTTCATGACCTCTAAACCTCACCCATTCACCCAGCTTCATGACCTCTAAACCTCACCCATTCACCCAGCTTCATAACCTCTAAACCTCACCCATTCACCCAGCTTCATAACCTCTAAACCTCACCCATTCACCCAGCTTCATAACCTCTAAACCTCACCCATTCACCCAGCTTCATAACTTCTAAACCTCACCCATTCACCCAGCTTCATAACCTCTAAACCTCACCCATTCACCCAGTTGCACAACCTCAGCTCAGGACTTGCTCTTTGTGCTGACTGCAGCGGATAAATGGTTTAGTGCACATTAGTGACATTTAAAAACATTTTGGGGTGATGGGGACCCTGTGCATGGCCACAGACTCCGCCTCCCTGCAGGATAGTAACTCCACACTGGACACAACACTGCTGAAAGACATCTGTTTATTATCATTTTTTACATTTCTGTAGCCACTGATCAATAAGAATATTGCATTTATGGTCTTCCATAATTATAAAAAGGAGTAATCAATGTTTTCCAACAGAAACTGGACAAAGAGACAGCTACACAAAATCTGACTGCTCTACTCATGATGTTTGTTTCTTGTCCCCAAGAATCCATTTCACACAATTATGCACATTATTATGTTTTGTTAAATCATTCCTTTTCTTCACTAAAGTAAAATAAAAAAGTACCACAAAGGGAAAAAGATGAGTTTTCTTGTATACACTTCATATCACAGAGATGCCTGGACCTCAGCCCTGTACAGGTGTCCTGGAAACCGTCTTTGATCCATTGAATCTCACATCAGTTTCAGCAGAGGACACCAGGAGCTGCTAAGACAGCCAGAACTCTTCAGCATGAGACTGTCTGCTTAATTAATACATCTCCTCTAGGAGAGGCCGGGACACACACGGATCCACAGTAAGGAGGGTTTGGCATGTAACCCCCCCCCCCCCCCCCCCCAAAAAAAAAAAAAAAGCATTAGCCCTGGGTTTGTGGTGAAACAGAAGAGGATGCTGGGAAATACTCTGTCATTGTTGTACTTGCAGCTGTCCAGGACTGGGTGGCACCAAATGGCAAACTTCCACATCAGACCAGAGTCCCAGAAACCCATGTCTTTTTACTGTAGTGACAATCAAGATCCCCACAATCCCAGAGTGCACTGCCCCACCCTGCCAGGAGCTTACCACAGCATAGCATATCTATGGTAAGCTGTGGACACAGGAAATCCAGCATTCCTCCTCTCTCTCCAGCTCCTCTTTCAATGTAAGGCAATTCTAAATCACTGTAACAATGTTAAATATAAAAGAACAAAAAAATCCAAAATTAAATGAAATTTTTTCCTCGTAACAATCCATCCTGTTGCAGTCGTAGAAAAGACCAGACAAAAAAAGTTTCAGTCTCTCTCTCTTCCCTCTATCCCTCTCCATCTTTCCCTCCACCTCCCATTTTCTCTTTTTCCTCCAAACCTCCCTCTCCCCTCTCTCTGTCCCCCCCCCTTCTCCCTCCTGTCTCTCTCCCCACCCCCTTCTCACTCCTCTCTCCCTACCCCCCCACCACCCCATCGTGGGGTAGGTTGGGGTCAGTGGATTCTCACTTGACGGTTGCGGCAGAGTTCTGGGCTCGGATGGAACACCAGGCCATGAAGATATCCCTGTGAGGAAACAGTGGAAGGTCATATACAGTTAAGGTCAAAATTATTAGCCCCCCCTAATGAAATCAAATAAAACCTTATCCTTCCAATGACATGGGCCATAACCTTAAGTGTTTATAGTTTGTGTGTGTCCGCAAGAACAAACACAACATCTGCATAAGGTCAAATGAACATTTTTATTGGTTTGCTGAACTGAAACAAGAAAAATGCAATGGTCAAAATTATTAGCCCTCTGACAACTAATAGTCAATAGTGTAGCCTTTCTGATCCAAAACTGACAACAACCTCTTCTGGTAGTTTCTAACAAAGTTGGCACATGTCTCCTGAGGGATTTTAGCCCATTCTTCCTTGGCAAATTGTTCAAGATCATGCAAATTGCTTGGTCTCCGAGCATGGACCCGAACCTTGAGCTCCCTCCACAGATTCTTGATAGGATTGAGATCAGGGCTCTCAGAGGGCCACTCCAGAACCTTGATTTTGGTGTCTTTCAGAAAGTTTTTGATGAACTTTGATGTAAGCTTCAGGTCATTGTCTTGTTTGAATACCCAGCGACAACCTAACCCTAGACTGGCTGGAGATGTCTTGATGTTAGCCTTCAAAATACCCACATAATCCTCTTTTTTCATGGTCCCATGCACCCAAACAAGGTTTCCTGTCCCTGAAGCAGCAAAACAGCCCCACAGCATTATGTTGCCACCACCGTACTTAGGGTTGAAGGCCTCGCCCTTCCTTCGCCAAACAAAAGCAGCATCCATATGCCCAAACAGCTCAAGTTTGGTTTCATCAGACCAAAGGACAGACTTCCAAAATTCACCCTTATGCTTCAGATTGTCTCTGTCAAAATTCAGTCGGGCTTTAATGTGCCGCTGTGAGAACAATGGGGCTTTCTTGCACAATGACCATAAAGTCCACCACGATGAAGAACCCTCACAACAGTTTTGCATGAAACATCAAGTCCAAAGGAAGCCAGATCAGCAAAAATCATCTTTGCAGAGGTCTGGGGATTCTTGTTGACATCTCTGATTATATTTTGCTGCAAAGTTTTAGAAATCTTGCGTTTTCTACCTTATTTTTAACAGACTTTGTGTCTTTGTGCTTTGGAATGATGCAACGCACAGCTGTTCTAGAAACCATGAAATGCTTGGAAATGGCGGTATATCCTATCCCCTTGAAGATGAAGATCCACTGTCTTCTGTCTGAGGTCCAGACTGATTTCTTTACTTTTTGGCATGATGATATTGCTTCTTACGAAGATTATAGAGCAACCCTGGCGTATCCCTTTCATTCAAGTGGTCACATGACACTAACTCTGCTTCTTGATGTCACTTAAATAAGGTTCAATGCTAATTGATTGCTCAGGTGTGTTTTCAAACCTAATTGACTGCTCAGGTGTGGTTTCAAACCCAGTTAATTTGTTTTGAAAGCACAAAATCACATGGGGGCTAATAATTTTGACCATTGCATTTTTTGCATTTTTCTTGTTTCAGTTCAGCAAACCAATAAAAATGTTCATTTGACCTTATGCAGATGTTGTCTTTGTTCTTGCGGACAAACACAAACTATAAACACTTAAGGTTATGGCCCATGTCATTGGAAGGGTAAGGTTTTATTTGATTTCATAAGGGGGGGCTAATAATTTTGACCTTAACTGTATGCAGGTCATTCATAGGGATTCATGCATGTGTACAGTGTGTGTGTGTGTGTGTGTATAGTGAATATGTGTGTATGGTGTGTGTGTGTGTGTGTGTGTGTATGGTGCATACCTGCAGTGTGTGGCCACACACTCGTTGCTGCAGTACTCCCTGTCCCAGTCTTTGCTCTCCACGGGGGGGTTGGTGCAGCCGGCACGGAGGCAGCGACCAGGGGGGCCTGGGGGGGCAGAGAGCTCAGGGCCTGGAGCCACTGTCACCTCCACCTCCATCTGAGGGGGGGGAGAAGAGGGAGGGCTAGTGTTACTTAGTTAGCTTGTAGAAATTACCCTTCCTTAGCATGCTAAATAGTTAGCTTACGTGGTTGGCAAAATGTCTTGTTTAGCTAGCTAGCAAAGCTACATTCAGCATTAAGTTATATCAGCCTCTGTTGGCCCTAAAAAGTGCTTCAAGTACAGAAATACAAAACTTGCACTCGCAACAGGCTGCGCCTAATAACACTACTGTATAGACTAATGCAGCCACCACCCTGCTCTGTCCTGCTCTGTCCACTGGAGTCACATTTATTGTTATTATAATTACGATTATCATTTCTGTTAGCTAGAAAGGCAGCCCGTGATGGCCCAGAGAAGAGTAAAGTCAGCTAATAAACCCTGATCTACTGAAACTGCCACCTGTTCTGCCTGCCTGTCAGCACAGCACAGGTTCTGCCTGCCCGTCAGCACAGCACAGGTTCTGCCTGCCCGTCAGCACAGCACAAGTTCTCCCTGTACCTTTACACAGCATAGGTTCTGCCTGCCCGTCAGCACAGCACAGGTTCTGCCTGCCCGTCAGCACAGCACAGGTTCTGCCTGCCCGTCAGCACAGCACAGGTTCTGCCTGCCCGTCAGCACAGCACAGGTTCTGCCTGCCTGTCAGCACAGCACAGGTTCTGCCTGCCCGTCAGCACAGCACAGGTTCTGCCTGCCCGTCAGCACAGCACAGGTCCTGCCTGCCCGTCAGCACAGCACAGGTTCTGCCTGCCCCTCAGCACAGCACAGGTTCTGCCTGCCCGTCAGCACAGCACAAGTTCTGCCTGCCCGTCAGCACAGCACAAGTTCTGCCTGCCTGTCAGCACAGCACAGGTTCTGCCTGCCCGTCAGCACAGCACAAGTTCTCCCTGTACCTTTACACAGCATAGGTTCTGCCTGCCCGTCAGCACAGCACAGGTTCTCCCTGTACCTTTACACAGCATAGGTTCTGCCTGCCTGTCAGCACAGCACAGGTTCTGCCTGCCCGTCAGCACAGCACAGGTCCTGCCTGCCCGTCAGCACAGCACAGGTTCTGCCTGCCCGTCAGCACAGCACAGGTCCTGCCTGCCCGTCAGCACAGCACAGGTTCTGCCTGCCCGTCAGCACAGCACAGGTCCTGCCTGCCTGTCAGCACAGCACAGGTTCTGCCTGTACCTTTACACAGCATAGGTTCTGCCTGCCCGTTAGCACAGCACAGGTTCTGCCTGCGGGTTAGCACAGCACAGGTTCTGCCTGTACCTTCACACAGCACAGGTTCTGTCTGCTCATTCGCACAGCACAAGTTCTGCCAGTCATTTAGCACAGCACAGGTTCTGCCCGTCTGTTAGCACAACACAGGTTCTGTTGACGATTCAGCATGAGGGGGAACAGATGTGCTGTGCATTTCTGACTCCCTCCCTCAGACCCCAGCACCCTCGTACCTCCTCTGAAGTGAGCTCTTCTGCCTGCACCATGTCCTCAGCAGAGGAGGTGGTTGCCATATCCACAGCAGACTGCACCACTTGCACAGGAGCCGCAGGGGTGGACACTGAGGAGGAACCTGCTGAGACCGCTGCCGCTGCTGTCGTGACGATGAAGGGCGTGGCCAGCTCTGCCTTCAGGGGGGCAGGGACAATCTTTATCTGCAGAGGAGGGGGTGGGGTCGATGCCACAGACACAGCCCCAACTCCGCCTCCAGGTCCAGGTCCACCCCCGCCACGGGGTTTGGCCTGGAGAGGGGGCGGGGCTGGGGAGTGCACCATCTGCTGGAGGCGGGGTGGTGGGGGCGTGGTCTGCATCTGCTGCAGGGGTGGAGGCTGGCGGCTGGGGGCGGGGCCAGGAGCTCGGGAGGACGCAGGGACAACTGTAACCAATGAGGCAGGAATTTGCTGGGCCTGCACTCCAGCCCCTCCTCCTGCAGCCAAAGCCCCGCCCAAGGCCTGCTTGGAGATGATGATCTTGGTGACAGTGGGCGGGTTGGGGGCAGGGCTGGGGGAGGGGCCAGGGGTGGGGGCGTTGTTCTTGTGGGCACCTGTGCGGGACCGTGTGGTGAGGGGGGGGGGGGGGGGGGGGGGGGGGGCGGGGGGGGGGCGGGGGGGGGAGGGGAGGCAGCAGTCTCCATCACCTCAGCACCCGTCTAGGGAGGGAGGGAAGGAAAAATAACAGGAATTCTTTAACTTTTCAGATAAATTAGCAGGTTTCAATGTACAATCAACACAATGCAGCAAACTTCAGTAATATAAATTACTGGACTGCAAATCCACTTCCAGGTTCAGAGAACATGATGTGCCTCTAGTGATAACATACAGAAACTGCATAACTACCAGACAGTGATGAGCTGTTGCTCAATGATTTCTGGACCTAAATGCTCAAAATGTTATGGACAGACTGATTGGTCAGCGAGTTCATCACGTTGCTGCTCAGGGACAACTGATTGGTGGAGAGCTGCTCACCTGAGAGAGCTGATTGGCTCTGTATGCAGCCAGTGCTTTCAGATACTCTTTCTTTGCCGCCTCAGTCTTGCGCTTATACACCTGGGGAGGAGAGACAAACACAGCCGGCCTCTTTTTCACAAGATCTTTTGCTGATTTTGACAAAAAAAAAATCGAACAAATAACAGGAAACTGACTAAAAAACTGCATAAAATCAGTGTATGATAAAACAAAAAGTGCCAGTCTACACCAGCAGTGTGTGTTCAAAAAATCTGAGTGTATACAGTGTGTGTATATATGTGACTGTATGCACTTCATCACTGTGTGTGTGTACCTGTTTCTGCTCCTCTCCCAGGCTGTCCCACATGGAGGCTACGATCTTGGACACCTCTCCGAAGGTGGCGCTGGGGTTCTGGCCCTTGATGGCTGCCTGAGTGTCCCTGAAGAACAGGGCGTAGGCCGACACAGGCTTCTGCGGCTCATTTGGGTCCTTCTTCTTCCTTCCAATCCTCTTCTGAGCCCCACCCCCAACACCCCCAGCCCCACCCCCAGCCCCCCCCATGGCCATGGCCGGCTTACCGCCGCCCCTGCGGACCACCGGGGCCGTCGAGGAGGGCAGAGTCGCTGTAGAGACAGAGGGGCTCAGCGAGATGGACAGAGAGGCTGGGGAATCCACCAGTACTGCCTTCTAGGAGGGAGGGAGGGAAGAGGGTGGAAAATTAATGAAGACACTCAGAAGTGGTGTGTGTGTGTGTGTGTGCGCGTGTATGTGTGCATGTGTACATTGGCTCAGTCAAAAGCAGGCCTGCAGAATTACAAATTTCTGATTCATAGGTGAATGAAGAAACATACAGTTGGCGTGACACTGACACACACACGCACACACACGCACACACACGCATGCACACGCACGCACGCACACGCACGCGCACGCACGCACACGCACGCACACGCACGCACACATACGCACAAACGAGTCCCTCACCTGTTTGAAGTCGTCCAGGTCCTCATCCTGCAGAGAGCCCGCAGGAGAAGGTGTGGCTGATAGTGGTTGCTCGGGGGACTGTGGGCGGGGCAAAATGGTCCCGCCCCCCAAACTTAGCCCAAGTTGAGAGCTCAGTTCAGACTGGTCGATGGTGGTCAGCTGATTATGACCCAGAAGGCCATGGCTCATGTCACTCAGTGGGACATCTATGGTCATGGGGGAGGAGCTACTGAAATGGGAGCCAATGGAGTGGCCCAAGTCCTGGACACATGATGGAGAGGAATCAATGAGCAAACAGCCTTGCTGGACAGCACAGCACAAAGCATGCTGAGCCAAACAACCAACTCCAAATACCCAGGTAATGCCAACTGCCACGTTCTAAATCCAGCTACTGCTAATGACCAACAACCTGCTAATGCTAACAAACACCTCACACATCAATACACTCAACCAATGGTAAAACCACCTGGCACAACAATTGAACCATGCATCCATACATCTACCTAATGCAAACACCCATCTCAACACAACCAAACCATTCAGCCATACACCCAGCTAACAACCACTTCAAGCACCCTGTGAACACACGCACGCACGCACGCACACAAACGCACGCACGCACACGCACGCACGCGCGCGCGCACGCACGCACGCACGCACGCACGCACACGTACAGCAGTACTCACCATGCCCAGGCTAGAGCTGAGCAGGGCGCCCCCGCCTGGCTGATTCATCACCCCCAAACTTAGGTGCTCCAGGCCCTGAGAGGGGGGGTTGACAAAAGTGGAGGCGAAGGAGGGGTCGTTGCCCCCGACGACTGCAGCCCTGACGGAGGTGTCTTCCACTCCGCTGCCCTCAGACAGCTCGCCAAAGTGGGACACCACGTCCGACACAGACAGCGCAGAGTCAGGGTCGAGTGAAATGGGCGGGATCTCAAACTCCTCATCGCCCAGACTGGGGGTGTGGAACGTCTGCCAGGGAAATGGGATTTATCCATTACACACCCATCTAATACTCAATCAGCCATAAATATGCCATTACCAAAACTGCAGAAGGTAAGATAGGATTTAACCATTAAACACCCATCTAATACTCAATCAGCCATAAATATGCCATTACCAAAACTGCAGAAGGTAAGATAGGATTTAACCATTACACACCCATCTAATACTCAATCAGCCATAAATATGCCATTACCAAAACTGCAGAAGGTAAGATAGGATTTAACCATTAAACACCCATCTAACACTCAATCAGCCATAAATATGCCATTACCAAAACTGCAGAAGGTAAGATAGGGCTTAACCATTACACACCCATCTAATACTCAATCAGCCATAAATTTGCTTTTATCAAAACAAAACTGCAGAAGGTAAGATAAGCATTTTATATTGAAATATGGCTGGAAGTCAGCATGCTGCTCCCAGTCGGTGGAGTCCTATGTGATAGAGATCCACACACAGGGAGTTTTGCTGTGTGCTGACTTTTGCTGAAGCAAGACTTCAGCCTAGAGATGGCGAGCCAATCACACTATGACAGGCTGTCTTCCATCTCAATCAAAACAGACCTGTGTGTGAGACCCAATCAGAAGGCTTAGGTGAGGGCTCGGTGGAGGGCTCAGGTGTGATAACAGCACAGCTGGGGCCAGGGCAGGGGTTTGTTCTTACCAACTGCAGCATGAATGATAAATCCATTCAGAGCCTTTTCTTTCCATGTGTACACAGCTTACTGAAATAGGCATTACAGCCATACCAGTAAATCCAATAGTTTTCTGTTTTAGCGGAGCTGACCACTACTTCCAGCATGCAGCGTTTGGTTTTTTCTTTTTCCCTTTCAACAATACTTGATGCAGTACATCCACACATCCAAACATGTTCAAACACAGGACATAGGAAACGCTTCCGGGGGAAACGCATATCGCTACAATGTTCATATGACAAACAATCAGCTACAAAGACATGCTGTTTCCATGTGGAGGATAAAAACAAATACGTAGCTGAGAGGGCCCACAGATACAGTGTGGGCTGTGTGTTTTTCAGGAACAGCAAGCAAGTTAAACAACACTGAACAGAAACCAATCATGTTTTCTCCCCTGGACACAATTCACATGGAGTCTGCAGACTGAAAGAGTGTTAGCATTAAACCTGCAGATACTGCAACCCAGCAGCACTGGAGCTAAACTGGGGCTTTGTATTCTCTATAGTGCAATGGAGTGTGTGTGCTAGCATGGTGTTAGCATGGTTTCAAAGTCGAGGCAGTGCACAATACTGTGAGTAAAGCTGGGAGTAGTACTGGGTCTGCAGTTTAGAGTGTGACTGGCAGTACAGAGCTATGAATAAAGTTGAGCACAGTTGTGTAGAGTACAGTGTAAGAAGGAACAGTGCAAAGTGCTGCAGTATTACTCATGTAAACAGAGTATTTGTCGAGGAAACAGTGCAGTCAGTGGAGTGTAGCACTGGGAGTGCAGCGTGGGGCACACGAGTGGAGTGAAAGACAGCACAGCAGAGTCTGTACCTCAGAGGAGGAGAGGAATGGGTGGCCGGCCCCTGGGATGGTCAGGTAGTTATCACTGCCTCCAGGAAACTGACAACAGACAGAGGAGGTGGTCAGCACACAAACACCACTTCAATCATAAGCCGTTTTTACATAGGAACTCTGGAAAATGTCCGGAGAATCAGGTCCAGACATTTTCTGGAGTTGCCCTTTCACACATGTAGCACAGAACCAGAGCTTTTCCTTGTCAGACGCCTTCACATCTACTGGAAATAATCAGTTTGGTTTAGGCAGGGTGACTCCTGGGTAGAGCACGCAGGAGGCAAGACATAACGCAAAAAGTAGGCTGCAGTTATCGCAGTGTTTTGTTTACTGCACATCGAAGATAGCGAAGGAGGCCGACTCACCCATAAGGATGACTGTTTTTGCATTGATATCATTAAGACGTACTTGGACGCATCTGCTATATGAACGAAAGAGTAGAAAGCAAGCAGAGAAGAGAACGAAGCAGCTACCCTCAGATGCTTGTATTCTTCTGGTTTCGTGCCAGTCTCATGATAGAAACGTCATCAAAAAGTTTGCTGTGAATTCTCCGGAAAATTACCTGCTGTATTGGGCTCAACCGGACATTAACCGGACTTTATACTAGGAAGCTAGCAGGATAAAGTCCATTTAATGTCCGGCGCGAGTAGTTCGGAAATTTGCATTCACACATACAGCTCCTCCGGATAATATCCGGAAGAGTGCAGGTTTGCAGTGCATGTGAGAAAGGGGCTATACATTTACAGACTCCGGTCTGGGCACCACCACCAAGCACCTGCTGCCCAACACTCTGTTTTCCGTAGCGAACTCATAGTTGCACAAGAGAAAAGCGTGGCGAGGAACACCTCCAGTCTAACGATGTTTTCAGTTCCGTAATTAACAGCATTTGTAGCTGACGCAAACATTTAATGTAGGAAGACGGACAATATTTGCAAACAGTGAAGAGTAGAAAGCTGGATGTGCACTAACGCTGCACCAGTGCTGCGGCAGCTTCTGTATGAATGATTCGCAACACCGCCTGAGTCACGCACACTCTCGCAGTCAATGATGTAAATGCAGCGCACGGCTGTGTGAATGCGCCTGGTAGTGTGTGTGGAAAAGTAGTCGATTCACCTTGTTAACTGAGTCGTATCCATTGTAAGACTGCGAATCCAAAAACTCCGAGTCACTGTGCTGTCCAGTACCGTCGGACAGATCCGAGTAAAAATTAAGGTCCATTGTCTCAGATTTTTCATTCATGAGACGCGCAGTATTAACACTATCCACTATGGTAACGTCACTCGGTGGCCAATATCGCCAAAACGTTTTCACAATCCTACCAGATAGCCGTTTAACTAGCAAGCAATCTAATATTGTTAAGATTACAAAACAGTGAATTACTGAACCTTTCAGGTGTATCTAACTAGCTGGTTAGGTTTTGGAAACAACAAACTGAGACAGTTGGCTGGTTAACAGCGCGCGTATATTGAAGCAACGTTATCGAGACAGCCCCACATGCTTAGCAGGCTGCTGTTAATCAAGCTGGTAGCTCTAGCCATTTAGCTCGCTAAAGAGAATAGTTTCTATCATTTATCAATTTAAATAGCTAAGATAAACTAATAGTTAAGGTACGGTTAAGTAGTTAAGAAATACAACGTTAGCTAGAATTCGTAAAACGCGCATTACTGAAACAATTAATATATATACATTTTATTTTCAAAGTACCATTGATTCTCGTCTCTTGATGTAAATGTTAACTTACATATCACCACGTCACAGCCACCGAGTAACGGCAATCCATCTGTCCTTACACACCATGCCTGCGTGACAGCCACAATGCTAACGCCGCATTTCACACACACTAGCAGGCTAGCTAGCTTAGCATGCCTCAGGATTACTATTTAAATAGCTATTTTTTTGGGTCGTTGGACAGGTAGCCACACAGAAGAGCAAGTTTACTGGTTGCTGTGATCAAATACATAACATTATACGCTTACACCAACTTACAATATTGTAAGTCCTAGCCAATGATACATCACCTAGTGATAGCTAGCTAAATAAAAATGACAACGCAGACTAACAACCGAGATAAAAACAATATTCGCATTTAAAAATCGCAGCTACTGTTCCCATACTAGAAAAGAGGTGCATCTGTTTATTTACATTAGGTTGGGGAAAAAATAAAAAGTAACCAATATCGTGGAATTGAGTTGACTGGTTAGCAAGATTTTCTGTCCGGTCATAGTTGCTAACGTTTGCTAGCTAGTTGGCTCTCGTCGCCTTCCCTCAACTGGAGTCTTTCCAATCGAGCCAGCGCTATGGATCGGGCGACATCATTTTTTCCAGAAAAGGTTACCAGACACAAGCTGATTCAATTCCATGTGGTCTTTTTTCTTTTAACATTTAGTGACTTATAGTAGACTGTAGCAAAACCGGTAAAAAACGTATCTATAAAAAATCGCATAAAACATTATGGAAATGGGTTAGGTGACTCTACGACTGTAAGTAGCACCTCCCGAATCCCACCCTGTCGCGGTGGTGGTTTAACCCGGGATCCAGTCGTGACTGAGGGCTCTGTGCTGTTTAACAGCCCCTTTAATTATTAAGAATCTTTCGGAACTATCTTGTGTTGTGTGTGTCCGGTGTGCCTAATTGTGCCCTTGACACCTCAAAATGCACTGCAACATGAAAACAAATGTTTCATCACAAAAATGACCCCCGCCCCCACCCTCCCCCCTCCATTGTTAATAATAGAGGGGGGAGCCTGTGGCCCTTAGATTAGTTAATTACACATTTAACTAATCCTTAATTGGGTAATAAATATGTCTACTGAGAGCACCGAGCTGTGGTACGGTTATGAGCAATAATCTTACCATATTCGTGGTTTAACAAATATAAACGGTAGTAGCAGCGAGTTTAGCAACATTAACAGTATGGCGTCCGCCAGTTGCTTCTGATAATACTCCCTAATCCCTAATCTTTCTATGAAACATCATAAGTATTAGCTTGTTACTATCGTTTTGGTGGGAACCATTAACGTTTTTTATGGTAATCGCTTACATAACTATACCGATAACAGTTTGGGTGTATATCAATAGAACATGCTCATGGCAAACCAATAATGACCCAGCGATGACTCCCACTATTGGTGTTTGGGTGATGGGAAACTGGACGTCTGTTTTTGGCCCTCCTAATTAATGCGACTCAACTACCAAGTACCATTTCAGATCAGGTTAGTTAGCGAGCAACTCATTGTTCCTCTGACACCGTGTCCCTTCTTGCCAAAAGCGAAGATCTCCTGATTGATAGTGCTTCAGTGTGGAGGGAAAAACTCTTGCCAGTTTACCCTAAACTAATGCGATTAAACTACAGGTAACACTATTTTGCTAATGCTCACTGACTCTAACATGTAGAACCGGAAGATACAAATAAGTTAACACTTGCTAAAACTGGCTAATCTCTCAGGTTGGGTTTCAAAAGTTTACAGACGGCATTGCAAGCCAGATAGTAAACGCTGATGTATTTCAAATTTTAAAATACAGATTTGGCGTGATGTAGACGCCCTTTTCTCCTGGGTTTCCTGAATAATAATGTGGAAGAGTTTGGTTTAAAGAAGGGCCTGTTGTTTTCTTACCTCCATTCTTCCCACTATCCGTTCGAGTCCTCTTATCTTTCCCGAATTTCCCTGCATCACAACATGAGACCGGCTTCCGTGTTCCTCTAACGTCAGGAAGTGACATCACGATTCCGAGGACATCACGCTGCATTCATGTTTAAGACTACCTTTAAAATGCGTCGCTGCTTCTGCCAGATGCCGCATTTTTCTTTAACACATATCTTAACTCACTATTGAATTATTACATCCTGGTGTTATGCAGAAAGACTAGATTCGCCCAGAATTTAGACAAGTCAGCGAGGACAAACTGCACCACTAGAGAGCGCTGTATTCTATCGAGTAGCCTGCATGGTTGGAAAAATTACAACGCCCGAAAAATGCTATTGATGAGCTACCCAGTGGTTTAACACATTCCCTGTGCAAGACTGACTTTGTGTCAAAAGTAAAAATTTGCTGCTCCGGACTCAAACTGAGAAAAAATATTTTTGATTAATTCGACTTGAATTTCTCTGGTGACACCTTATGTCACGAGCATCACTGATTATGCATGTCTGTCTGGAAATAAAAATCAAGATATAATTTGCATTAATGCAAAGTATCTATTCACAAATATACCAGACATATATTTTTTTTAAATGAAGCTAGTCTAGACATTTTATAACACTCCAGCAGGTGAAGGCTAGAGGGAAGCAAGTTGGTGGATGGGATAGCAGTGACTTCAGATCACTTTCAATCATTCCTCATCTTCATGAGGAAGTCTTTCTTCAACAGGGGAACAGCCCTGGAGGGCCGCAGTGTCTGCAGGTTTAACTCCAGTCCTGGAGGGCCGCAGTGTCTGCAGGTTTAACTCCAGTCCCGGAGGGCCGCAGTGTCTGCAGGTTTAACTCCAGTCCTGGAGGGCCCCAGTGTCTGCAGGTTTAACTCCAGTCCTGGAGGGCCCCAGTGTCTGCAGGTTTAACTCCAGTCCTGGAGGGCCCCAGTGTCTGCAGGTTTAACTCCAGCCCTGGATGGCCGCAGTGCCTGCAGGTTTAACTCCAGCCCTGGATGGCCGCAGATGTTCTCTGTAGCCAGTCAGTCGCTGAATAATGACCCCTCCAACCCCCCAGGTCAACCACAAAACACACACCACCTGATGGAGGAGAGCATGAGAGTACACACTGGCTGAGTTACCATGGCAGCCCATCCTGTACACATTGGCTGAGTTACCATGGCATCCCATCCTGCTCAAATCTGATTGGCTTTTCCAAACCGCCCTTTTGCAGAGGCTTTTCCCGGATCAGATTTGAATGATGGGGCTTAGCACCATCCTTCCAGGTCCCAGTCAAGAACCATAACCACTAGGCTAAAACACTGCCTCCTACCTTAAATTTCACCATTTGGTATTGTTAAAAAATATAAAGATTTAGTCAGTAAATGCATTCACACTGGGAGGAGCAAGCCCATTTGCCAATCTCTACTCTTCATTTACCTACAGGGACGGCTGTAGACCGGTCTGTCCAAATCCTTCATCTGAACACAGTTTGTAGTTGCCATCACAAACACTCCATGATGATGGGTGGGAAATACCTGGATCTGGCTTCTCCGAGCTAACTTACCATTCCTAGACTTTCACAAGCCAAGAAACACAACGACAGTGAATTAACAATATAACTTTCCTAAAAAAATGCATCAAATCTTTATTGTTCCAGTTGTCAAATGATAATTTACAACACTGCCTTATATGCTGTAAATTGGAAAGCGTTGTAGCTGATGACGTTTAACGATCTTCATTCTGTTGCGGCCCTACAGCACTGGTCGCGGTTGCTGGGTGAGCAGGAGGCCGAAGCGCTTCTTCACCGTCACTCTGTGCCGGGAGAACTTATCATCTGGAGAGAACCGGGCCGGGTGCGCCGAGCTGGTGGGCTGACCGGCGGGGTCAACCTTCTGAAAGGGGGAGAGAAGCAGCACGTGTGGACGTGTTGTAGACTTTCACAACTTTCTGATCCATGAATGTATCAAATACCCACAGTAACACCAGCAACGAATTCACCACTGTTTAAGGAATACTCCCCGCATTGTTCATACAGTGTGAATAGTACTCATTGCATGTAAATCCTATAAATTGCTATGCCATCGTCTTTAATTTCTCTCTGCACTTAAATCTCCTAAAAGTATTGTGTGTCGTGCTTTGTCTGTTATTAGCTGTCCCCATGGCTAAAAGCGGTACAAGGAAGACTATAGCTTCTCTAACACCAGGAATGTATATACCGCTATAAGGACACTGTGGTCGAACAGTCTCACCGACAGCGTTTTAAAAAAGGTTTTCTGAATAGTCAAGTGTTTCAGTTAAAGTCAGTGTAATTGTGTTGTGTAGTGGCCCACTGTCTACAGACAGTAACTATAAGCGCTTGTCCTGCAGAGACTGTCCGAAGTTGGCGAGTCTATGATCGCATTACCTTTACCAGTAACCACATGTCGTAGCGGATATGGTGCTGTAAACCAGCGTGAAACCAACAGGCTACAGCACACATCTTACCTTCAGCGTGTAAACTCTCTCCCCGTTCTCGTTAAGGAAAAACTGTAGAAACATGGCGTCGAACGAATTCCACAGATATGAAGCAAGTACTCAGAGAAGATTAAAAAGTGTAAACAGAAATGTTGGAAATAACAGTTGGTCAGTCTCGGACTTTTATTTCTGAGTAATGAAGTTAGGTTACAAACGCAGCAGATGCAACTTGGCGGCTGCGTACTATACGGTATTTCCTGTGCGCACAGCTTACTGGGAAACCGAGTCCATTACTAAAAAAGCGACGTTCGGACAGCCTCGAAGTTTTTTTAATGCATAATCAACAGAAAACAGTTACACAACAGCAACGACACAACAACAGCCAGGGGAATACAAATACAGACTAAATAAATACCTTGTACAGTTCGTACCCCATGACAGTTTTTGCTGCTTTTTTGTTAGTCGAGTCTCTGATGGTTTTGATATACTGCTTGATTTCATTGAATAACATCACAAAATCAGTTTTTTTATTCGTATATTTAAATTTGTGAATATAAAATTTGGCTAGGATGATAATCAGATTAATTAAATAAAAACGTTTGTGTTCCTCCCTGCTGTGATCAATGCAACCAAACAGCACGTTTCCCCCCACAGAAATGAGAAAGGTCTATGACAATGAATGTTGTCAGCAAAAAATTTCTGTACATTTTGCCAGAATGTCAAAGTGTGTGGACAATGCAGGACAATCTCAGGGCATTCATTAGAAAATATACAACTTGTGTTGATATCCCTCTTGAACCTCTTTAAATAATGACATGCTGGATAAATTCTGTGAATTAATTTAAACAATACCTATTTAATCTTATTTATGAGGAGATACTTCTGGGGTAAGAGCCATACTTTCTTCCAGCACACCGTTTTTTCACTCGTACGGGAGTATGATATCACATAGGGAATAGATATCATATTTCTCTGAAAAAGAACACGGATAGCGCTGTTATATTTTTTTTGGACCCAGACAGAAACAAATCTTACCAACTGGATTTAGTAAGGGTGGATCAATGGGGAATGGTCTACATAGATTCTCATTCAGCAGGTAGGAAATCAGGACAGAGTTCCTTAAATCATGAGATTGTTATTAATAACAACAACAATGATACATATTGAAATATTCTGCACAATATATAATATATCCAAGACCTTGACATGCGCTGTTATTATGAGATAACATTATTTGCTTCATCTGTGAGTGGTTTTGGCTCATCTGTGTATAGTGTGTTTCCAATTTAATATATGTCATATGTACTACAGCGCATGTCAAGGTCTTGGATATATTAGACAGTAAGCGAAAAGTCGCTCTCGTACTCAACGTGTTAGATGCGGGAGAAATGGGCAGGCATACAGACCTGAGTAACATTGACCAGGAGGACAGAGGGGGGCAAACCAGGAACCAGCGACTGGCTGTTAGGCCCACAAGGCTCATGGACTCATGAGGGCACTACAGGCTGTGCTGTCTGGTCCAGACTGACAGAAGGGCTACTGTGGCACAAGCTGGAGAAAATTTTAATAATGTTTACGACAGGAATGTGCCACAACACACAGTGCATTGCGCCCTGCTACTTATGGGGCTGCGTAGCCACAGACAGGTCAGAGTGCCCCCGTCCAGCTTCACAAGAGACCACAATGGGCACACGGGTGTCAGAACTAGAGCAATGGAAGGCGATTGCCCGGGACATCACTCGGTTGGGTGAGAACGTGTGCGCCATTTACCTGGGGAAGGGATGGCGCCAGGATGCCCTGTGGGAAGAAGACAAGCCGGTGGAAAGAGAGTGATGCTCAGGGCAATGTTCTGCTGGGAAACCCCTGGCTCCGGGGATTCATGTGGACATTGATTTAACACGTGCCACCTACCGAACCATAGTTGCAGACCAGGTAACGCCTCCATGGTATTACCCAATAGCAGCCTCCTCTCATAGTCACAAAGTGTGCCCTGTCACACTGCACATCATTGATCAAGAATGGTTTGAGGAACATGACGAAGGTGTTCAAGGTGTTGCCTGGCCTCTAAATTCCCCAGAAGGATCGTGATCAAATTCCCCTAATCCAATCAGTGGGAAGTTCGATCCACAGCAGCTCCAACCTTGTAACTTACAGGATTTAAAGCATCTGCTCCTAACGTCTTGGTGCCAGATACCAGATGGTACCTTCAGAGGTCTTGTAAAGTCCACGCCTCGGCAGGTCAGAGCTGTTTTGGCAGCACACGGAGGACTAACAACATATAAGGCAGGTCGTCATAATGTTTTGGCTCATTGATGTAAATATTACATTGTATTGAAAACACATTTCCAGCAACTTTTACACCCCACCCCTTCCCTAATTCACCACGACTCTTAGTAAATTCTTCTTTGATACTGAATGCGGAATAAGGTTTGGTTATTAATCTAAGGACAGAAATGTCCTTGTGACTTTGGCCATTGTCAAATAAAAACACAATCAGAGCAGAGTGTAAACTACTAAAATCAAAAAAACACTTTCCAGATGGCAATGTGCTCCGCAGCTTTGGCATCTGCAATTAAAGACAACATGCCTTTTAAATGCCATTTTTCAATTGCATGACATTCTTTCCTATTCCTAAACTCTGAAAATCTGATAAATTCATTTGGAAAAAAAATATATGGGGTAACATTTAAGAGGTTATTATAAAAATATTAGCACATAAAAATATACTATTGCAGACTGGGGCTCCATGGATGTAATCTAAAAAACCAACGTGGTCTAGAGACTCCTACAGAAACAGTGTGTGTGAGAGAGAGAGAGATGCAGGCCTAGACTCCTACAGAAACGGTGTGTGTGTGAAAGAGACAGATGCGAGCCAAGAGACTCCTACAGAAACAGTGTGTGTGTGAGAGATATGTGAGCCTAGAGACATCAACAGAAATAGTGTGTGTGTGAGAGAGAGATGACGTATTTTGATGTATTTTGAAAGTGCACTGTGATTGGTATTATTGAGAGGTGGGGATATTATGCGAGGTCTTTTGTAAAATTTTTATTGGTGTTGCAAACACACAATTTGTCTATTTACAACAGTCACCAAAAAACTACATATGGTTATAAAGTTTTGTTTGGTCGGAAGGCGTTGAAAGCAAGAACAATCGTGAGAATAGCGAAGAGATGCAATGATCATTCATAAAATGCATCAACACAATCATTCAAAATGAATATTTAGAATTATTCTATAATTAAGAATGACCATGGTCATGCAATGTGTAATCAACAGGTGTAAAAAGATACATCATAAACATAAAAATCCACATCCATGGTCAAACGGATGTTATCCTGTTCTTACCTTCACTTTGCAGTAAACCATGACTAACAATGACACAAGACATACAATCTTTTCTATCTGACTTCAATATGACCAGCAGAATTTCCATATCTTGTGCAAGCATGTCTATTCAATTAGATGTAATTTTAAAACACGTCATATTTACTTTTTTCATACCTTGTAAACCTGACTACCGCATAACTGGAGTATAGACAATAAATGGCTTGTAAGAACAATACTTCACCTTGTTGGAAATGTCTTTCGGTGATAGCTATGTGTTCTTTCAAATCTTCGGGCGGGTATTCTAGCCCGTAATTGTATGCCCGTGGTCATGGGGTCCATTCGGTTCCAGTACTTTTGCTAATATCCTCCACTCTCCCACTGCCACTTGTCTCTTGCCCGGAATTAAGTGAAAGAAAGGAGGGAAGAGATTTTTAAAAATGTCAAAATTGGAACAGCTAATTCGCTTCTCCCATCGTCAAACTCGACATCGTCTATTGAGGAAGCAGTAATTTGGAGTGATACACATGATACTTAAACCAATCATGCTTCTCATACATCGCCAGACCTTTTGATGGATAGACGCCAGTTACTCTTATTCTGCTGATTTAACATAAACACGTGAACAAGGAAATCAGTAAACCTGCCACTGCAGTAACACACTCATTACATAAATTACTGTTCGTAAGTCAAAAATCTGGATGTTTAGAAAAAGCAAATGGTAACTTTTGCACATGCATTTAATTGTTTATCGTTTATTGTTCTAGCATTTATGTTTTTAGTGTTGGGAAATTCCCGGTCTTGATTTTGAATGTTTTGACGGTAAAAGATTCTGTGGGAAGAACTCTTAATCTGACTGGTCATCACCTCAGTTATGTCACTGCTAAATGTGAACAGGCTTTGGCGGCGATTTTGGAACTTTGAAAGAGAGAGGAAAAACTTCTGGGGCACGGAAGAGAGCATTCCAATCACACACACACACACACACACACAACACACAACACACAACACACAACACACACACACAAAGACACGTGTGAGCCGGTTCACTTTAGAATGTTGTTATTCATATTCATATCACAGAAACAGAGTCAGTTCATGAAACAATAACTCATCATCGTCATCGTCTGCAGGCAGGTGAGTGATCTACAGTACAGTACACCCATCTTTCTAATTCCTGATCAGTAACTATGCCCTCCAGCCCCACCCCTCCCCCCCATGTGACACTCACAAGGTGAACCCCACCCCCTCCCCCCACCCCCCACAGCTCCCACTATCAGACACACAAACAGTGCAAGGACGGGACCTCTGTCCCCACGCAGTGCGAGGACGGGACCTCTGTCCCCACGCAGTGCGAGGATCGGATCTCTGTCCCCACGCAGTGCGAAGACGGGATCTCTGTCCCCACGCAGTGCGAGGATGGGACCTCTGTCCCAATGCAGTGCGAGGACGGGATCTCTGTCCCCACGCAGTGCGAGGACGGGACCTCTGTCCCCACGCCGTGCGAGGACGGGACCTCTGTCCCTGCCAGCCTGTGGAGTCACTCTGAAATCCACATGGCGCTGCTGGGTAAAAGACGCCAGAGGTGGGGAGGGGGGGGCTTGGGGAGGTAAGGAGGACACGAAAGGAGTGTAAGGGGAGGAGGAGGGTGCAAACCTGAAAGAATGAACTGCTCATTTCATATACCTATGTAAAAAAAAAAAAAAAAAAAAAAAAAAAAAAAAAAAAAAAAAAACACAAGAGCCCAAACCAAATCCATAATTCATCAAATTTATAATAATAACAATAAAAAAATAAAGTATGAGGAATAAAATAAGGGCAAAGTGAAGGATCATGATCGATCGGGGAGGTAAGGAAAGCTTGGTCAATCTTCAGAGCTGGACGAAGAGTCTGTATTTTTGGGGCCATTATAACGTCATCCAAGAGTGGCCGCCTCCCTATCGGAGCTCTCGTAGCCGCCCTGTGATAGGCCATCTCCTGCGTCAATCTGCAGGGTCCACCCTCCATTTTGAATCGAAGGCAGGTGACAGGAAGTGGTGGGAGGAAGTCATGCCACCACGTCATCCAGATCTTCATCTCCATCATGTAGGTCCCATCTGAGACAGGTCTCGCAGATTTCTGAAAAAAAAAAAAAAAGAAAAAAAAAAAAAAAAAAGTTTTTCACAAACCAAGTCACTCTCGAGACTGGTATATACCCACACTGTCACTCAGACTGGTGTATACCCAACATTGTCATTCAGAGACTGTTATATAGCCACACAGTCATTCAGAGACTGGTGTATACCCATACTGTCATTCAGAGACTGGTATATACACACACGGTCACTAACAAGACTGGTATATACACACACACTGATATCACACAGCAGCAGCCACTCACAGAGTTGCGGACAGCCTCTGTCCACTCAGGCGCTACAAAGTACTGGGGATTCTCCTCCAGGCAGTCCTTCAGATCCTGCAGCATTGGGCCCACAGCGCCCCCTATCTGGGAAAACGCCAAACACACCCAAAACTGACAACACTTCCTTTATTTTTGGCTACTGCACCTTGCATTCATTTTTCATCCTGATACTTGCAGTACTATATATTTCTTAAGTATTTTCAAATTTGACTTTGCTTTAGGAAGTATTTGCTGCCATTTCATGTTTGTATTTCTTTAATTGTTTCTGTGAAGCACTTTGGGCTACAAAAGAGTTCTGTGAAAGGTGCTGTATAACAAATTCAAAATTACAATACTAACAGACCAAATACAGAAACACACACATAATCCAAGCTCAGCACACAGCTAGCTGGGATAGCGAGCCCCAGACACTGCCCTCTCACCTTTCTGCCTGTCTGCATGTCCATGATCTTTATTCTCTCACTGCCAGTTAGTACCATCGCCTCCTTCACCTTCTCACTCCTCTTCCTCCTCCTCCTCTTCCTCTGACCACGACTGTTTGCCAGTAGCTGGTTTGGGGGGAGGGGGGGCAGGTATAAGAGGGGGCAAGAATCTAATGAGTCAGACCTTTACTACATATATATGGAGTACATATAAAGAGGTCAGTGCTGTAACGCACACAGAGCGGTCAGTGCTGTAACGCACACAGAGCGGTCAGTGCTGTAACGCCCACACAGCGGTCAGTGCTGTAACGCACACAGAGCGGTCAGTGCTGTAACGCCCACACAGCGGTCAGTGCTATAACGCCCACACAGCGGTTCAGTGCCTATAAGCACACAGAGCGGTCAGTGCTGTAACGCCCACACAGCGGTCAGTGCTGTAACGCCCACACAGCGGTCAGTGCTGTAACGCCAACACAGCGGTCAGTGCTGTAAAGCACACAGAGCGGTCAGTGCTGTAAAGCACA
>JAFBMS010002652.1:0-26122 GCA_019788955.1 Albula glossodonta
TATGGTTGAAACCTCCAAATGTAGCCAGGATAGCTACATTTTGTGTAAATTAATAAATAAATAAATCGCTCAATTATGTGCTACTGTTAAGAACAATTGCCAAAATTTACCGTATGTACAGAATAAAATTGCAAATGGACCGCAAATGTGAAGGACAACATTCTACTTAAAGTTGTCTGCAAGCAATGCACTACGGTGAAATAACCGTCCGGTGGCACTAGACTTTTGCTCTCTTTCAACTCCAGCATCAATGGTTATTCAGTGGTTTGACGTTATCCTGAACGGAAGACAAAAACTTCGAAAAGGCATCTGGGTGTTGAAGTTTTTCGTTCTTTCCTGATCTGTATCGTTTGATAGGTTGGTGCTAGCCATAATATACCGTTCTTAATGTCTGCAGCGGTAATTTTGGCCGCTGTCTTGGGCGGTGGAGTACTGTTAATCGCTCGCAGAATCTTCTCTAGACGCTCAGCTGTAAAGATATTGCACTATCCTGACGGGATGATGCGCGGAAAAACAATAATAGTGACTGGAGCGAACTGTGGCATTGGGAAGGCCACTGCAGCCGAGCTGGTAAAACTGCAGGCCCGTGTGATCTTGGCTTGTCGGGACCAGCAGAGGGCAGAGGCTGCTGCCCAGGACATTCAGCGAGAAGCTGGGCCAAATCAAGGCGAATGTGATCAAACATTTTGGATCTTGCTTCTCTGAAGTCTGTGCACAGTTTCTGCGAGGAGATAATACAGGTAACGTATACATTTGCATGCAACGACATGTACTAGGTTTATTTTGCCTTCCGCAAATGTCAGCAATACGTGGACGCCGGTATGGATTTTAACCTTTACAATAGTGAGTAACGTTACGTCAGTTATTGTTAGCGGTAGGTTAATTCGGTAATTTGAATGCACAGTGATAGAAATTGAAAGTGCATGGTTGTGAAAGCTGGAAGTGGGCGTTCGTGGGAGCATGCTTATGCTGACAGTGACAGAGTCGCAATGGCATGCCCCTTTAACTCCTTTAAGTCGCCACCGTGTATGTCATTGATAATTATTTAGACCACGTTACTACAACTGTGGAAGAATTGTCTAAATACATTACGGTATAGCTAGCTATGTATTTTATTGTAAACGTAACAGGTATTGCTTCTATGCATTGTTCCTAAGTTAGCTAGCCTCTTGCTAATGAAATAGTTGGCAAGAGGCTTTCCATATTAATGTCACTGATTAAACTGGTGTTGCCTCAGGCTCCACCAGTGCCTTTGTGAGGTTGACAGTTTATTTTAAATATTTCTTTTTTCTTGTGCTAACTGTCCTTTCTCTTCCCTCTTTTTCATTTTTTCCATGACTGTAGGAGGAGCCCAGGATTGACGTCTTGATCAACAATGCAGGAGTCTTTCAATGTCCTTACACCAAAACAGATGAGGGCTTTGAGATGCAGTTTGGGGTCAACCACTTGGGTCATTTTCTCCTGACCCACCTCCTGCTAGATCTCATGAAGAAATCTGCCCCTAGCCGCATCATCATGGTCTCTTCCAAACTTTACAAGTATGGGAACATCAACTTTGAGGACTTGAACAGTGAGCAGAGCTACAATAAGGCCTTTGCGTATAGTCAGAGCAAGCTGGCCAACCTGCTCTTCACTCTGGAGCTGGCCAAGCGCATAGGGGAGACGGGAGTGACCGTTAACGCTCTCACCCCCGGCATGGTGCGGACAAACCTGGGAAGGCACATCCACATCCCCCTTTTGGCCAAGCCCCTGTTCCACCTGGCATCCTGGGCCTTTTTGAAAAGCCCTCTGGAGGGGGCGCAGACACCCCTGTATCTGGCCTGCTCTCCAGAGGTAGAGGGGATCTCAGGGAAGTGTTTTGCCAACTGCGAAGAGGAGGAGCTGCTTTCGAAAGCCACAGATGATCAGGCGGCCAGGAAGCTCTGGGACATTAGTGGGGCCATGGTGGGGCTCACCAACTGAGCAGGGTTTCCTTTGAATCATAATGTCTATCAGTAAGCAATAGGCATGGCAATTCAAACGTTGCAGGTGTTTTAGGAGAGTACGGTCATGCTGCATATTGTATGAGTTTTCACACATGTGAGTGTGTGGACAAAGGATTAGAAGGCAGTAGTCAGGAGGGTTATTGTTATGGAGGAGGGTGGAACGCTGCAGGTAAGTCATTGACCAAAGTGCTTTCCAAAAGTCCATAAGTGGGTTTCGGAATGTAAAATACATCAAATATCAGTGCTTTAACCTTCACTTAGGAAGGATATAGAGTTCAGTGGAAATTGTGCTGTGAAGTGTTCAAGTATTATCTGTATTTATTTATGTGTTTAAATGACAGGCAATCATACCTGGTTTGAGGTACGCAGTTATATATAAACAGATGTGTGGACAACAGTTGATAAAAAGATATGTCCAGTGCAATCAATCATTACCTTAATGTAACAAATGGAACAAATCCATAACTGAGAAAAGTCCCTAACATTGGACTTTTATTTTCATATTTACAATTGCTTAAATGTAGGCAAACTCAGACCTTTCTCAAAACTAGTGGTTATTCTGAACAGTTGTTCACATTTGTTTTCAGAAAATTGTAATTAACTGATCTTTCAGGATGAGTATCCTTTAAGGGTTATATGTAAGTTCAGCAGTGTGAGCGTACCTCAACTTGAATAAAGGCATCTGCTGGTAAAATGTGAACATGGAGACATGGAGCATGTTAGATTTTCATTCTCTCTTTCGTTTGAGTTTCAGTCATGAGTAGCAAAAATATGCATTATTCTCCTGTGGGCTGGTACCTCATCATTGTCACAACATGGGTTTGTGTACACAATAGTAAAATGTATATAGTAAAGAGAATGGTCTTTATTTTTGGATTGGTTGAAGATTAACATGAAGGTGAAAACCTAAATGTTGGTATCATAGATACATGCATGGTCATACTGCACAATGTGCAGTGAAAGTCTGGTGTGAAATTAAATGCATAGAAACAGGTCTGATATTTCTTTCTTTCTTTTTTTAAATTTCTTAGTGATTTTTAGTGAATGATTTGATAAGCCAAGCTAGATTATAATGCCTACTGTTTATGTTTGCATCCGTTCACAATAGATTGCCTTATATTTGATTGAAATTATTTACTTGGTCTGGAAAATATAAGTTGATGTTGGATGTTATTATCAGCATAGCATCAGGCTCATGTGGTGTCTGTAACCAGAAATGAAACAAACAACATGCAGGGAACTTATTTATACATTGCACATGTATGCATGAGCTTACGTAGATTTTCTGTAATTGTGTAATTATTACAATTTACAATGTGGTCATTTTCCACATGTTCTCACCTAGAACAACTAGAGTAAGTTTACATAACACTACAACAAAGCGTCTGCAGAGATTGCATGTTATAATAAATTATTCCTTTATATGATAGCATTTCAGATACTGTAAGCTTTTGCAATACATACTTGAATGTGTAAGGTAAATGAGCATTCTGATTGTGAATTTAAAATTTGTGGATGTCACTCTGAATTGCACATTAAGAATGACAGAAAAAGCATTGACTATATATACTGGCTCAATGATAAAAACTTCGCACTACACCTGAACTATCAATGCTTTATGCATAAGCCAAAACATGGCATAAAGTATGCAACCACAAAAATACAAAAAAGAACCACCAGGGGACAGTATAAGCAGTGTTTTGATGAAATTGCCATGGCCAGCTAAAATCTTGGAAGCATTTCTTCAGCTTTTCGCTCTCTGCCATTCTCTGTTGTGTTTTGTGAAGATTTAGAGTAGCCCCTACATGGACTGTGTAAAAGTGGGATTTGAAACATATTGCAGATAAAGATGCAATTTTCAGTATATGAATATGTGAAATAAAGTTTGAGAAATACATCAATGTGAATGTGCTATTCTGATATACTGATTGCACGTTAAGATGAATATTTATTTGCAAATTTAAGAAGAGTAGAAGTCAAATGGTGTGATTTATCTTGGTTACAAAGATCTACTGATGTGACAGAGAGCAATGGTGTCATAATTTCAATGTCATGTGCCCATAAGCACTAATCTCAGGTCAGATTTGCATTTTTAATGGGTAAGGCAAGGATAGCTGGTCTTCTACCAGCATATTTCTGAGTTTAAATTAATGTTAAATTCACATTACATTCAAAAGGAAAGCTTTCTAAATTACGTCAAATCTAGTTTCTCTTGCTGCTAATGTAAAATCGGATGCAAAACATCTTGGTGTATTTTCAATCCAAATCACTTTCTTGGTCCCCATATTAATAACATAGTTTTGACACACTTGTAAATTATTAGATGTAAATAGATCAAGAAATAAGTGAATGATACTAAACCAGTACACTGAAACTGGAGATAGGATTAAGTAATTGGATGTAAATGTAAGATTAACTTGTCAGTGCAGGCTTCATTTGACGCACAACATTAGCACGGTTAGAGAGGCCACGTCTCATCTTTATTCTGCTGGAATGGGTGTAGCTGGAGCCCTGATGACCAGAGGACGGCAGTGCAGCCAGCGGGCACTCAGCGTTGTGAATTCAGCGCTGTTCCTGCCACAACTGATTTAGTTTGAGGCTGGCTGCTGCCCGATTGATGCCGATGTCAGTCATATCAGTTTCAGAGTTGTGATGAGACAGCAAACTGAGCTGTCTCAGCCCCAGTGCCACCATCTTTATCCTAAGGGCTCGTCCTCTCCATTAGAGTGTGGCTGGCTTCCAGACAGGCTGATGATTGACAAAAGACTGTATAAAACATTTCAGAATAGGAGAGCTGATCTGTGATCAGCCTTGCTTTGCCGCTTGCAGCTTGTGGTAGTCAGGGAAAAGCTTCATGGCTGACCTCAGATGTGTTATCAGGGCTTTGCCCTAACGAGAATCAACAACTGTGTCACAGCTGCTGTCTGATGTCATAGGCAAAGAGGGCAGCTCAGTTAAAAGATATTACAAGGAGAGAAGCACATTAAAATAAAATACAATACAGTACAAACAGACACAGCTAAAAGGGGTCATACAAAGATACATATTATGTAACCTATCTCAGAAAGATAGCTCTGAAACCAATTTGCAGCTTTGTAACCAGTACCAGCCTTCAGCAAGGTGTTGATTAGCATGGGATGGTCTATTGTGTCAAATACAATCATCTCAATCATATCAATGATTCAATGGTGTAAGTGCTAAAAAGATTAGCTAAAACAGACACTTTTTTACATAGCAAATTATAAAGCTAGCAATTTTAATTTGTACACTTGTTCAATTTTCTAAACACTATGTCTGTAACACTCTTCCTCACCACAGATAGTCAGATCTCACTTCAGCTGAAATCTGAATTGTGGCCTGGGCAGCCAGTAGATGAAGTGGAGCTGTCTCCCCTTTGGCAAAATCAAACACATCTATTACTTTAACCTCCCGGTGTCAGCACTATATTTCTCACATTAGTGCCATTGGATTTTAAATTAATGGAGCTTCCACCTATTTGTCTGTTTTGCAGAAGTGCAAGGTTTCACAAATCCCTCTACATATTGTGTTTTGATACAGAGAAGTGAGATTTTACCCATACTGAAGAGATCTATGAGTTATCTCTTTGGATTAATGGGATGTACACTAGACACTTTATTTACATTTATAGATTCTGGTTTTATGTGTTTCCAGCCCTAAAATACATTGGTTGCTATATCATATTTTTAATATCCTCACGAACGGTGACTTATTTGATTTGAAAAATGTATTTGCTGTAGTGGTTCACAAGTTTACATGTTTTTATATTCATTGTAAAAGGATCACTTTCTGCTGAATCATCTTTATGTACGTAGACATACATTCCACACAGATTTATGACATAATGAGATAGGAAATAATTACAAGGCGCATATTTCATAAGTATGACATTCTTATGTTCCAGTGATCAGTACTGTAAATGTGCATAAACAAGCATACACTGTACCAGTGTATTCCATCCAGGAAAGCTTTCCATACTGGCCAGATGGAGTACTTGGTTGCAAGGTATTTACAAAGCAAAACACTGTAACACCAGGATGATTAAAAACAGGTTGGATAACAAGATGTAATGCCAACCAGTCTCAATGGCTGGGTGATGGACAATGAGTCTGTACATTATTAACAAAGACCTTTTTTTTGTCTTGAGTCTTTGTCTGTTATTCAGTAGGATGCCTATTTAAAAATCTTAAATTGTTTTAAACTTTTTTGTCAACCTCTGACAAGAAATAAATATATGTATATGTATATGTATGCATATGTATATGTATATGTATATGTATATGTGTATGTATATGTATATGTATATGTATATGTATATGTATATGTATATGTATATGTATATGTATATGTATATGCGTATGTATATGTATATGTATATGTATATGTATATGTGTATGTATATGTATATGTATATGTATATGTATATGTATATGCGTATGCGTATGCGTATGTGTATGTGTATGTGTATGTGTATGTATATGCATATGCATATGTATATGTATATGTATATGTGTATGTATATGTATATGTATATGTATATGTATATGTATGTATATGTATATGTATATGTATATGTATATGTATATGTATATGTATATGTATATGTATATGTATATGTATATGTATATGTATATGTATATGTATATGTATATGTATATGTATATGTATATGTATATGTATATGTATATGTATATGTATATGTATATGTATATGTGTATGTATATGTATATGTATATGTATATGTATATGTATATGTATATGTATATGTGTATGTGTATGTATATGTATATGTATACATAGGTAGACAAACTCATCATATATGCAGTTTGTGCAGCTGCAGACACCTGGCATGACTAGAGTTTGTTTTTTTAGTTTGATGGTTTCACCATTGTGATGCCAGTGATGTCATTCTTGTGGCATTTTTATTCTGTTTGTTGAATTGCATTTTGCCAGTGTGGACTGCATGGGTGAATGCAGGTGTTTTTAAGCTTGGTATTCCAAAGGCCTCTCTCTCGCTCTCTCAAATGTACTTTGATGCACTTACAGAAATCAAAGAAAGAATACCTCAATGTTTTGCTTACCGCTTAAGATAAAATGCTGAATATCGTTTCAATTGAAAATCAAATTTTCATTCAAGGCCATGCATTGTTGGCTTCAGAATGTCAGTAAGCATTTACAATTTTTTTTAATGGATTACAGTGTTTATGTTTTTGAGGGAAGGGATTAGCAAGGAACTGAAATAGGGTACTTCAATGACATATTAAACTTGCAGATTTTTGCTGTATATTTATAACATCACAATGACATCATTTTGTTGGTCAGGTTGGTCACACCACTTTTGACACTTTTGGATTCATGCTGAAACAGCAGAATGGCTATGTGATTAACCTTGAACAGTTATTATGTAAAGATCACTGTGATAGTGAAGAAGCACCAAAACTACAGCCAAGAATGTTCTCTTAAATTTGACTTGCCATTGTTTTAATTTCTTGGGCCTCTGCCAGTGCTGGTTTGTGCTGCTGAGTCATCCTGTAGGCACCAGTGCATTCTGGGAGAAATAGTCAGCCTGTGATTTTTATATGCACTGTAAAGTGTTCTCTCCAGGAATGCAATTTTGAAACATTTCCAAAGGATAAGCACAGCATTTCATTAACATTTTGTAATTACCATTGTTCATTGTGATTTCTGTACATGATAACTTTTATTAAATTTGCATATTTGCTTGCCTTTTGCAGGGTGACATTAATGAGTCACAATCTGCACGGTTTTCCAGACAGACCGAGAAACAAAAGTTATACTCCACATAGACTCATGATATGTGTCCTAACAGAGAAGACTGGTTTGAGTTCTTTGTTTTGGTTCATTGAAAGTGATGGAAAATTCATGTGAAATTCTTTTTTTCAGTATGTCTCCTGTTGGTACAACTGAATGCTTTGTCAGTCTCACAGAGATTAATTTTTTAGGTTTTGTTGTTGTTGATATTAGTCTTTGGACAAATTAACTAACTGCATTATTATACTCGCAAACATATTGCCATTGTCAGAGAAAAACCTTAATTTCAAACTGCCATTAAAAAATATTTAAAATAACTTATTCAGGTCTCCCCTGGCTAAGCTAAGTCAGATGTCCAATATGTTCCATTAGATATATTAATTGTGCTTATTGAACAGTAATTCTGTAGGTATATGAGGCAACAATATGATTAAGCATTTGGAGTAAGAAGTGTTTGCTGCCTTAGGAAACATGGATGAAACCGCTTTGAACAAATAATAAGTGGACACAAAGATTTGCACCAAAGGCAAGTTTCCTCTGTTCATGAAATAGCCGAAGATGTAACATCTAATGCATCATTTTGGAAATCAATATAAAAGCTACTGCAAAGTGAAATACCTCATAGAAAAACGCTTGCATGGATTAAAAAATGGTCACTTGGGTGTGTGTTGGCAGCATTTCAAGTACAATCTCCAATCATGTTGTATATAACTCCTGCTTGAGGATGATTCCACTGAGTCAGCTGATTGACTCTGCAGGGGAAAACGGCAGCGAGAGAGTGTTTTCCAGTGGTAATGCATTACTCTGAGCAAAACACAAAGACTAAATGCCACACGAATATATTACCAGTATTCATCTATGCTTTAAGTAATTCAATCAGAAATGACAGGTGAGTTGAAATATAGAACATATTTCAACAAGAGGTATAATTTTAATAACCTGAGGTTGTGTAACATGATTTATTGGACAAATTATGGTATGTCTATCATATTCATGGGGTTATGAGCTTAATTTTTTCATTGTATATTCCGTATGATCAAGGCTTATATATTTCTTAAATGTGGTCTGTTTGTCCTGTTTCCTTTATATGTTCTAGTGTTTAGTGTTGCTGATCTAAAGTATCTAAGCATTGTATTGTCATGTTGTGAACAACAGTTTTCCCATGAGCTGTTGGGATGAGATGTTTTTGAACCTGGCAGATCTAGGCTGAGAGGCTGCAGCCAGTGAAAGTGCTCTGAAATCAGATAGGTAATTCACACATTCAAAACTACTGTCGTTAATTTCCTGTTAATGGCACTCATAGAGATAAAAATATTAAATATAATGGAGGAACAAGCCAAATTCATTGCTTACATCACCATGCACTTGTATGATTTGCCACATACTATTTATAGGATAGCAGAATATACTGTATATCAATTAAATAAGCCAAACACCCCTGGAGCCAGAGAGTCGCACCTCCAGACTGTCCCTTGGGACGTTTACCCAATGCTGTGAGAAAATCACTGAAACCTTTGACAGCATTGGGCAGGGATGACTCAGGGTGGGCCATTTAAAAAGTCAGCAGCAACCTTGAATGGAGTGACCCTTCTCTTTTTATCCATGGGATATATTCATCTATACTACAGACTGTGCAGTACTGTGAATTAGATTTTCCCCTGTATGCTTTTGCACTTGAACAAATGTACTGTAAAAAAAAATTTAAAAATCAGTGCCTGTGAGGGTAGTTGAAGAATTTCAGCACTCAACCTGATTCGTCCGTGATGAAATTTGGTCATGGCAAACCATCTAATCTGACAGTGACACACCATTACTCTTATTTCAGTAAGCGACTTGCATTTCAGGTGAGTCATTGGTGCAGAAGCCCCTAGTAAATCAAGGATGTTTTACTATCCACTAGTGAAGCCATTAATTTCTCATGGTCAGCCCTGCCATCGTCAGCATCTTACCTTGATGTCTTTAAATTTCGTACTCTCCTTGAACAGAGTGTTCTCTTTCTGGATGAACCCCACATAATGAATTTTTCAGTGCTTTGTTTAAACAACTACCCAGGAGAGCATTCAGACATTCTCAGTCAACTCCCCATTTGAATGGAAGGCATCTCCATACATGGTTAATGTATAGAATAACTCTTACAATGTGATTAAGAGGTAGAGGAAAAGGCAGTAATAAGTGCCTTCATTATGACTACTAATGGAAACCGATGGAGATGAGTGTTGCATTCTGGCATTCTGGTTGCTCTGTGGTGTTAGAGCACTACTTTCTGCTTGAATCATTAATACGACCTTCAGTACAATAGTACTGAATTTTATGTCATCAGAGAACAAATGGCAAGCTCCCATTTACATTGAGTAAACTACTTTTCAATAGATCGAACATCCCTCTCTCCCCAAATTCAAACACAGAATTTCAAATAGTCTAATATAATGAAAAAAAATATTTGTGGTTCTTGTAGGTCATGTTATTGATATCTTGTAGCTGGGATACATGTGATCAGCTCTGGAATTCTGGGTCAGAAATACTGCCTCAGGGTCTGGTCTCTGCAATAAAAGCCCTTTCACATCTGACAGATTTTAATGTGATGTCACTACCTTCCTACGTCTGTAAATTAATCAGGGGCGATGATGAAAGCTTTAAGGCGCTTGCTGAAGTGCTGGAACATTCTCATGATTTCAATCAATTTAAGTGAAAAAGTGTTTAATCATTTTGAGAGGTGGTCATGTAAGTCTTCTGAGGATCATTAAGGTTTTAAAGCAGCTCTAATGAATGACCCGCTTCATTTAAACCAAATTCATTTCTGTGCAGTTGAGGAGGCTGTGGATGTATCCCTGACTGGACCTGTGTCACATCAATGTACATTGAAATTCAGCTCTCAAAACAGTAGCCAACCAACAAAATGATACTTAAATACAAACATAGAATACATTTTAGTTAATGGAGAAAACATTTAAGGACATTCTCTGCATTCACCTATACCATATCTGAAAAAATACATTTTATGTTAATTAGATATTGTAAAATGATACATATTCCTTGTTTCAGGGAGGCTCACTTTGTCATGTTTTGTGTCATATCATGTTGTTTAGCTTAGACAAAGCATGACCTTCTACTGGCTTCAGTTTCACTTGATAAAGCCAGCTCTGCTCTTTTATATCAAACAGACACCAGGGGATCACTGTAGCTTAATTACAGCATTTTGGAAAACAAGAGCTCCCTGTAACCTCTGTTCTACGACCTTACATAACCTCCACTCTGATCCATGTGTGAAGTTCAATTTGCCCGCATTGAGGAATGAAAGCCCAGTGGAAGAGTTTGAGAGCCTGGGATGGATTAATGGTGCACTTCCCTGCAGCAGTGTGGAGGCCAAGCATGTGCCCATGAGACCATTAAGCAGATCCCATCAGGGAGGGAAATGCCACTGCTGAGTCAAGTGAGAAAAGCTCTACCGGTCATGCCACTGATGCCATTCAAACTACATGCTCAAACAAAGCCCGTCATTTTATTCCCTTTTCTTTTAAATAAGACCAAATGTGCCTTTGCAAGAGGAGGGAGCGGGAGGTGGTTGGGAAAGGGGAGAGAAAGGAGGGTGGCAGTCATGGGGGGAAATTTTAATTGATTAAATGTGAAAAAAGCTAGATGAGGGGAGGGGAGGAGTTGCAGAGGTATAGAAATAATGCTGGGTGGGCTATATGGAGAAAAAGATGGAGCTGAGCCAGAGGAGGGTAGAGAGGTATAGAGATTAGAACAGTGGTTGGCAGGCTTTGAAAGACAATGGTCAGGAGAGTCAGGGGTTTTAGGGCTATTTTATTCACAGTGCTGGAACTTAATACTGCCTACATTTGATGATTGAAGCCAACTCAGATGTGTGAAAGAGCTGAGTTCTAGTATGACCAGAATTTTCCTGCTTCAGTAGATTAATTCAGCAATTTTATAATACACATTTTTCAGCAATTAATAATGCAGCTTTTTACAGCTATGAATTAAATATTACATTTTACAGTATGAAAAGTTAATGCATATTTATCTGTTATTCACAAAAGTGGGTGGCATGAGAATAGTCACCTTTCCTGTTGTGCTGTACTATGACTTTCCTGCCATCACAGCTCTAATCACTTTCAACAATCTCAAGTACTTCACAGCAAGCAGGGTTTCATGCTTGAGAAAGTTTCTTAGGCAGATACAGCAAAACGGTTCGATACCTCATGGCAACTTTAAATTAATTAAAATCTTTGAAAATGATCTTGAATATTAGTTTGAATCCTGTTTTGCAAGTCTGCACAGTGTGGAAGAGATGCTGGGATTTATTCCTGCAAACCTGACTCTCAATGTGGGTGGACATATTATTGATTTGTTTCCCAGACAGACTCTCTGTTGTTGATGTGAGAGAACACTGATCAATACACTGGTAATTATGGCTCAGGGAGGACATAATTCAGCTAAGTTCTCCTGAAGTATCAGCTCATGCTCTAATGGTATCGTTACATTCCATAATAATAATAACAACAATTTATAGTATGAAATCAGAACAGGACTGATCCGGTCTGTTTTCATATTGGGAAATGTGGCAGACTCTGGATGTATTACTTTAGTAACAGTGGCGAAATGCCTCGTTCAAGGGAGCTTTTACTTTACACCATAACCCCAATTACAGTTAACCACATGACATGAACTAACACTCTAACACTACAAGCCTATTTTACTTTACTTTATTATACCTTCTTATTTGATTTTCTTGTCCCTCAAAGCCAGGGTCATACATCACATTTAATATGTGAGCATTCACAATTTCTCAGTTTATTTCAGTGTAGGAGTAACAGAAGTATGGTGGGAATTACCTTTTACAGTAATTTCTTGTAATAATTCAAGCAAAATTTTAAAATGGTACATATTTCCCTATTGCATTGCTGACGTTGAAACACGATTTTGAGTGGTGCTTGATCTACTGTGTGATGTTGTAGCATAATCTCCGCTGTCAGGGAGTATTTAATAATTTCAGTTTCATTTATGATGTGAAAATGATGCCCTATGTATCTGCAGCAGCACAGTGGCTGTTCTCAGAAGCTGCATCAACCTGGGAGAGGATCTTAATGGTATTTCAGTGGGTACAAACATGCAGTGGTTTTATTTATCAATCACTGGTGTAAAATGCACCAAGCACCTCCATCTCAGTAATGCACACTCACTTATGTCGAGCATAACAAAGAAACTACCACCCTCATGTCTTCTGAAAGTAGCTTACATAACTGCTGGGGAATGTGGATTGTCCCAAGAGCTGCTCCAAGAGCCCAAACTCAAGTAATGTCCTTGCAGAGCTGTTATTTCCTCCCTCTTGTGTGCTTTTGAAAAGTTAACAGAAATGTAAAAAACCCTGTTGTGATTAACCCTTACTGTCATGAAATGTCTTTAGAGATCTAGGAAATAATCCAAATGGAACTGTCACAAACACACTACACTCTCTCTGGAGTTAGAACTTTCACTCTCTTATTCTGACGCATAATCATTTAGCAGCAGTGCAGAACTAATGCCCAGAATATGTGACAGAGAGATTACCAAAGGAAAACACAGAACACACTGATGGATACCATTTCAGTGCCTACAATCCATGAATCATGGCATGGTAAGTCATTCCGACTTTATAAAGGGTCTGCTCCTCTGCATTTAATAAAATGCCTTGAAACTTTACAGTCAGAGTGCTTACTGTCTGTTATATTCAGATAGCCTCTTCACAACTTTATAGATAAGCATGGCGTTAATTTCAGACATTTAATTCAGTGAGTAGAAGGCACTTTTCTTCCTCTGAATCTTTTCCTCTCACCTCTAGCTCAAGGTCAAAAATTTGGATGGATACTTTTGTTCTCTTTCCTTTCCATTCTCAGCATCCTGCCTCCAGCATTGTATATCTTCTATTTACACATTAATTAATACATATAAATATGTAGATTCATTATGTAATTCATAATAACTAATGTTATTAGTGAATATGTTGCAGTTCCTGAACCATGTCTTGGTGCTCTTTGAGCCGTTATGCTGTAAACAGCTTTGATTTCCCCTGACTCTGACAGATTGCCCCCCCCCAATTTGAACTCCCTAACCCAGAACAATGAGAGTACCCTTACAAGGGAATGTTCCATTTGTCTTTGACCCACTCAGGTTTTCTCTATTTTTGGTTTGCAGTCACAAGTCACGACCATGTGTATGGTTAAACTATGCAACCAGCACACTTATACTAGCATAAGGTACTAACATGTAGGTACTAATAAAAACATACTAATTTATTAACATACTTGTGGATATGGAAGAACCCATGGGGCTACTTTTACTTAGTGATTCAAGACTTTATTTTTATCTTTACTGACCATTTGGCGAATTCAGCAATTCAGCAACAAAAAACACTCCAAACTTTTCTTGTGGAGAAATAGTGCAACACTCTCATTCAACTGAAAGTTAATTGAAAGTTAAAGACAAATGTTAATAGAATCATGGCTTGACAGTTTGCAAAGACTGCCCAGATAGCAAGTCATGAAGAAAGATATTTACTGGCTGAGCAGTGAGAAATGTAATGCATCGTCAAGGAGTCTGACACCTCATGGCTCTGTAGTTCCTGTGTCAGATTTCCTGTGGAGCGGTAATGAGAGCAGGTGCATGTTAGAGACTGTCACCTGAGTCGAGTGCAATGTCACAACTGTTTACCGGAAACTACTGACACTGTTTTATTCCATACTCTGTGCTACTTGGACGCTTACTCTCTGCATGGGACTGATCTTGAATTAGCCTCTGTCTAGTGCAAGGAAGCAGAATGAGCAATCCTTGTCACCATCCACATAAACTAGAGGCATAGATCATCTTTCACTCAAATCAAAAACATCACTTTGTCCCTCAGAGCACAAGTACCTGGCTTGGAACAATTTTGGTACAGCAGAGGGGTAAGCATCAGAGCCTACCAGAAAAATACACTGGTAATGCATGATTACACATAAGCAAGAATGTGTAGGTGACTAGGTGTGATAACTTATTTGGACTGACTCTCCCTCCATGTTTCTCTCTTGGCTGCAATATCCCAGCCACATTTTTGTGTGTTTGATTCATCATGACATAATTCCAATGAATTGTCTCTGAACTCTTCAGAAATCCATACGGCCCTGGCAGCTGTTGACCCAGTCCCAATGCAGTTCGTGAAGCCACTGGGCAGGGTGCACTGGACAGCTCTGTCCTGTTAGAACTTGTAAGGACTGTAGCCGATACAACTAGAGAATTCTAGATCACTCACACCTACTGTTAATAATCAATACAATTAACCAATTGATCAGTAAAATGAATCTGCCTTTGACATGCTCTTTTATGGGCTTTGCTGTGCCAAAAGTGCTCTTCTTGACTTCTGTGGGATACTTAAACAAAGCATGTATGATTCTCCAGTGACAGGGTTATGAATTATCATATTCAAAGATTGGACATGGAAAGTATTGAAAAGGAGATGTCATTAATAATCTAAATGTGTGACTTTAGAGGATTGCAATTCTCAGATAATGAAATGTGTTCCCAAGCATAGAGATGAATGGTATGTCTCTTAATTCACTGATCTGATATGGGTTTTGTTGAGAAAAAAAGCTAAGGGCTCTACTTCAACAGTCCCAAGTCATGTTTTCTTTCTCTTGCTCCATCCAAACACACACACACACACGTATTTTAAGATGGAAAAATTTGCTGATACATAAATACAACACTGAATTTCAACTGAAGATCTTTCACACATGTACACAGATTGAATACATCTCCTGTTTTGTATTTTACAGTTCCTTGTCTGACTGTCAAATTATTTTCAGTGGACATTGAAGCAAATCTTGCAAGTACCTTACTCAAATTTGAAATGGGAGAGCTCCACTTGCAATTCTTAACTATGAGTCAACTCCCTTTAATCACATTGATACACGATTGTGCTAGTTCAGCTTTCACCAATAAGAACAAAAATGTAATCAACCTGGCAGGCTAGAGAAATCTATACGACATACAAAGAAATCCATTGCTTTAGATATTCAAATGGTTCAAATGGAGGAACCTCAGTCAGTTTGAAAATGCTTACAGCATTTATGTTATTTGTGCTCACTGTTCTAAATTAATTCAAGATAAATACCTTCATTTTTATATAAATATATAAAAAAAATTGGTTAATTTCATGTGAGTTGAGCTGTTTGCTGAAATACTGTTGTGTAACTAAAAGGTAAAATAATTCCTCTTCTGTCAACAAGAACTTTTTTACTGGTTGCAACTGTGTTTTCAATGAGCTTGTTGGTTCTCTGGAAAGGAAAAGCGGACATTCTTATGTTTGTTTTGGTTTACACTCAACCTACATGAAAATCTGAAATTAAGTAAATATGTAGAACTATCCAGCCAAACCTGGTCTTTGATGCAAAAAATATTAATAGCAATGAAACACATTTTGTTTGTAAATCATACTTTATTAAATATTTATCAATATTTCATGTGCCAAGCCCTCACATTGTGCATGCATTCATTAATTCCACAGACGTATTTGTTTATTTATTTTTAAGTAGGGATATGCTAGCAATTCAGTGATATGCCATAATATCAAGGCTGTCATTTTCTTCATTCGTCATTTCACTGTATTCTAAACTGTGAAACTACATTGTTTCTAGATCATGTAATGAATATAAATTCCCTTAGAAATTAATATTTAATTGAATTTAATAAGACGGTCATTTTAATTTGATTTAACCGGCGTATACGTCACCTTAACAAAAAATTGAAAAAAAAAGAGGGCCATTCACCAGAGAAGCAAACAATTTACATTTCCATGTTATGGACTTTCAGACTGGGTCTTACAGGTCAGGGGTAAATTCAGTATGCATATCCATGAGCACATGCTTCAATGTTCCTTAGAAACAAGTCAAAGTATATTTGTGGCCAAGCAATTTCTTTCCCATTCAAACGTGAATGCCAGCTCGAGCGGCTTAAAGTCATCATCTGGAAGCTACACTAAAACTGCAATCAATGCACCATGGCTGCGAGTGAACTGGAAAGGAAGACAAATCAGGAAATACTGTTCAATACTTTAGCCCCACCACACTGGCTGAGGCTTCCAGCTGACAATCATCAGCCATACTTTGCCCGAGTAGCTAACATTTCCACAATGTTTTACTGAGTACTACTCTGAACAGCTTCTTCCATATCTGAAAAACTAGATGCATCTGTATTATCTGCACTGCTCCCGGAGGAGCCACCTCCCATAAGAGAGTGCATCTTCTGGGCATATATGTCCCTAATGTTAAAGTATGCAAGGTCCGGATCCACACTGTCCATTTCACTGCTGCATGGATCCACATAAATAGCCTTGTTCCTCTGGTAATACTTGGAGAACTTGTTGAATATGATTGTGATAGGCAAGGCTACTACCAGTAGACCAGTGATGATGCATAGTGTGGCGACCATTTTCCCTGCTAGCGTGACGGGACAGGTGTCCCCATAGCCCACTGTTGTCATGCTGATAGTGGCCCACCACCAGCCCACAGGGATGGTGTGCAGGTCTGACTCCTTATCCTCTTTCTCCACAAAGTAAATGAGGACAGAGAAAATGGAGATCCCAACAGACAGGAAGAGGACGAGCAGCCCCACCTCATGGTAGCTGTGTCGGAGGGTGGAGCCCAATGCTCGCAGCCCCACTGAGTGCCGGGCCAGTTTGAGGATGCGGAATATCCTCATGAGACGCAGGATTTGCACCACCTTCCCCACGTTTTCCAGTTCCTCATTCTCCTCATCCACTGTCACAAATGCGAGTGTGGCATAAAAAGGCAGGATGGAGACAAAGTCAATTATGTTCAAAGGGTTTAACAGGAACTTCCTAAGGCGTGGGGCCACAACAAGTCTCACAGAAAACTCTGCTGAGAAGCAGATAACACAGGCAATTTCAAGGGCAGCGAGCACAGGGTCCTCAATGTGGCGATAATTTTCATCGACTTGTTGGAATTCAGGCATGCTGTGGATGCACATGGCAACAATAGAGATCAGGACCACACATAAGGAAGCAATAGTGACTGCCCTGGATGACCGGGAGTATCCAGGGTCTTCCATTGTCAACCAGACATGACGCCTCACCTCTGAGCACCAAACGCCCTCAAACCTCTCCAGGTCTTTGTCTCGAGCAGAGAGCTCCTCAAGTGAGGAGTCCAAACTGAGCTGCTGGTCGTCACTCCTCAGGTCCCAGTCTCGGTCCTCCAGGTACTCCTTGCGCTCCTGGAAAGTGTTGCTACAGCAGGAACTGAGGTGGTACTCCTTGATTCCCCAGTACTCAATCTCCTGGCTAAAGGAGAAGACACAGAGTTCTTCCATTAAGTGGATCCTGCCTGTCTGGTAGAAGTTGAGGACACAGCGAAAGACAGAGGGGTTCCTGTCAAAGTAGTACTCCCCATCAGCCGCACAGTAATCATCACAAAGCTCCAAGATTGCCTCCTCAGTGTGGCAGAGGAGTAAGCGACCCAGTCGGGTCTGTGGGAAGCGCAACAGGGTGTCATGGTCCACTTTCTGCCGAAACCCACCCACATTCAAGTTAATAAGTTCCTCCTCAATCCCATGTCTGTGGAGGATCTGCCCATACACCATTGCAGTATGTATGCACTCTGGAGGACGGGTATGGCAGGATGATGTGGCTGAGGAAAAACTTGGGTTAATGCTCCATTACCTATGAGAACAACAAAGTTAGTTGACTATTAAAGTATATGTAGTACGAGTTTACGAGCACAATATAATATGTACATTTACTGTGTATTTCTGAAATATGTTTTGATCATTTACTCTTTTGAAGGGGCAAATCCTCAGTTCTGTCCTCAGAGGGCAAAGTTCTACATTCTCCTCATATTTTGTGGCTAAATAATGGCTATGGTATATGACAATGCAACAGTGACCTTTTTTCTTAACCAGCCTCATAGCTGTAGAAAGAACACCTGGTTGGTGTTAAAAGCTTGCCCTGGGTGTGGATTTCTTTGACCATGTAATTTGTTTCTGACCTCAGATTAGATGACCTCAGAGTATATGTTGCAGAACTTGCAAGTGTATGTATATGCCTTTCCTGCCCTTTTGCACCTGCTTTGTGAACCCCCAATGTAAGCCAGCCCATAATGTTCACTAAGACCCTGCATTTTCTACAGTCCAAATCTGTGCATTGAAATGTGCCTGTTATGAAATCAAATGGATATATAATAAGGTAACAGACTGTGATAAAGCAAAGATTTATTAGAAAGGCCATCCATAATAAGTTTTATGCTATCTAATAAATTATATTAACTAAACAGATAAAACAGATAGTTTTCATAACAAAATATTGGTCAACGAATAGAGACCCAATGGTGGGATTTAGGTTGGAAACACTAATGTAGCTGTCTGAACCATACACAGCAAGGCATTTCCCACAGTCATCTGACATTATGAATACAATGCATCCCTCATAAAATGCTGGCCAGTACAATCTGCATATGATGCTGCGTTACAGTGTCTGTCACTGAAAGTGTTGCTTAATTTACAATGAATACAAAAAGATCCAAGTAACCTTGTACTTTTACTCCATAAAAGCATATTTAACTCAAAGAACATAATTCCAAATTTTCATATGCATTGGAATATCATGACAAGAACACACAATTTACTACCAAAGCTGCCAGCACAGTAATAAAAACAAACAATCTCCTCAGTGGCCTTTTTTGTTTTTTTTTTTTTGTTAGTGCAGAGTTAATACACGTTCTTGATACTGTTCAATTCCTCTAATACCCCAGCACAATGATGCTTGCTTTCTGTGAGAAATTTTGCATTCAGCTTTTCTGTTTGCATCATAGACATCTTATTAAAAATATATTTTAAGGATGTGAAATCCTGAAATGACTGTATAATGTAATAAATATGATAAAGCATCACAAGGGACATTTAGGGAGGTTAACAAGGAAATGACAAAATATCTTTATTTCTGGGTTTCAGTTGATTTATTGAATGACTTTCATATTTTACAAGACAACTATTTGATAAATACATCAAGATTCAGATTGGCTGAAATGGTGGAAAAATGAACTGGGATCTAAATTACATTATAGATTTTGACAAAAAATAACCTGTATAATTACAACCCTACTCAAATACAGGGAAATATGTCCACTTGCTCATTCTGGATAATATATCAGTAAGGTCCCATGATTACTGTATGAAGAACTCAGACTACAAATTACAGAGAGTAATACTAATATAATGTACAGTATTAACATTAAAGTAAACATACTACATCTTTCTTCAGATGTTGTGTCACCGATAGATTCACTGTAATGTCTTTCTGGTGTACAACTTATTTAGCTGGTACGTGCAAGAGGTTTCAAAGTATTATTTTCATAAACGACAGGCCCCCACAGTGCACTCTTCAGTGTTGTTGTCACTTCCTTCTCCATTATCATCAAAAGACGGATAGTATTACACCACTTCGTCTACAGAAAGCATTTCAATATTCAGAACTGAGCCTATGCTTAGCTTTTCAAACTAAAGAAATTGTTCATTATTAAACATCTTTACCATTTCAAGCAACAGAAAGTTGCACCTGTTTTACATTGTTCAACTGTACTACTATTCAGCCTAGCATACAGGTAACCGTGTCCAACGATATAAATATACACACATATACAACGTAAAGTACATTTGCAAATGTTGCCAAAATGATGGAGCATTTTTTCAGACCATTCTAAAACTATAAATGTACAAGGTTCGCATAGAAAGGTATCTTCATGTCAAAAATTCAACATTCGTTGCATTCCTGAAACCTTTCCGCAATCAGTCTCAACTAAACACCAGTAGGTTAATTGTCGAACGATGCACACGTTTGCAGGATTGACGCGCATATTCGCACGCTCGCAAATACATACAGTAAAACAAGTTAAATAAGCAGTTAAAATGAAAAAAAAAAAATGATTCTTTAAAAATATTTAAATATTTTTGATTAGTGATGATCTATGCGTCAAACGTATTTTTGCACACAGTCGGTTGTCGTTGTCGCGTTACGTCCAGACCCAAATAATTGTCTGTCCTTTGTAGAGAATTTCTTTTGGCTGGGTTTTGTAACATTAAACATTCGACATTGTTACTTGAAGGCTATTTTAATAAAACACGCGTAGGAAAAGTTAGATGATTTCCCTACACAAGTTGAGGAAAGGAATCCACATTATATGTTTTAGATATTAGTAAAATACCTACCAGATCATGTTGAAGTCAACGATAGAAAGCGCTATAGATGCTAACACCTTCGTCTGCAAAGCTTCCTGAATAGATGGCTTGCGCTGTCTGTGCCCCAAGTTTCGGCTTCAGGTTGTTCCCTTGCGTCTATTAGTTGTGGTCTGTGTGGATTCCGGCAGACTGTTATACACAATTAATCGAGTGGTCCATGTTCATTGGCTTGTGTGCACGCCCTCCTTTGCAGTTCATCTTCTGACAGCATTAAGTAAATGTACCGTATTTTGTCTTTGTTTTGTTGAAGAAACTTGAATAAGATTACAATAATACTTTGTCATTAATTTGCAATTATTATAATGGGTTTGTAATGTAATTTTCACAATTAATGCTTTTTAACTGTAGATTTTATTTGAATCACGATGGTTTACATTGTATATATTTTGTCAAATACTACGTTCAAACTTCTAATTCAGTCAGACCAGTCAGGTAAACCCACTGGTCTATAAACGAACACATAAAACATGCCTCCGTGCAACTTGAAAAAGTTGGTTCTAGATTAAAAATCCTTTGTAGCAACTGATATCCCACACAGCCATCCCTTCAGGAGTATTTTTTTATATAATTATATTTTACAATGTCTCTGTTGAGTCCTTTAACAAAATAACTCGGGAGTAGTCAGACAGCTTAATAACACGCAATCAACATCAGTAGAAGCATTTTTCAGCATGTATAGTCATTTTGCCTTAAACTACAATTTTTAAGCCTGTGCCATCATACTATAATGCCTTGCTCAACAAGCACGCGATGAGGCCATTTACTTGATAAATTGCTTTTAGATAAAGAAAATTATTAACTGGCACCCATTCGTTCAAGAATAGAAACATTACGCTGAGATTCCAGCCTTAGTCACTGTATTAGCAGTAGTGATTTCAAGTCTAGTAAAATACAGCAGATTCACACCTGCACTCTATTTATTTAACCGCTTTGCTTTTACAGATTCCCTTACGGAATTGATCGCTATGCCTGGCTTTAAAGCGCAGACCGTTTTTTTGTTTTTTTTTTTTGGCAATTAGGATGAGATCAGAATCACCAGTGCACGATTTCATACTGAATAAATCAACCAGGGTGGAGAAGACGTTATATTAAGCCCTGCTGTAGAGAGGGGTGACCTGTAGCTCGTTGTTTAGATATTTTTCCGCCCTCCTGTGGTTGCCTGGGTTTTTTTTTTATTTGTTGTTTTAGTTCAGGACCAGTCACTTCAGCGTTATCCTGACCATCTTTTAGTTTGTGATGGAACGTTTTATTGCATTTAGGTAAGAAATTGGCTGATTTATAATTATAATAATTCTTGAATTTGCATATTCTATCTTTTCTTCACCTGACAGGATACTGTGGCTTCTGCTGATGGGATTTGGGATACAAGCCCAAAAGACTGGAATTCCAAGTAAGGGGAGTGAAAATGTATAGTACTGTTATGATTGTTTGATGAGGGGAGGGATGTATTCTCAATGCATTACCCCATTTTTAGGTGGAATCGAAGTAGAGTGCCTTGGAAACTTGATGCGGCTCTCCTTGGATAAATCTCTGCTCTCAGGGCATCAGTTGGATATTGATGTAGTTGGTGAGTACATTGTAGAATTCTTTAGTCCCCATTAAAATTGAAAAGTTAGTTGACCTCCTCCTCTTTTTCTTTTACAGATGGTACTGATGTTGTCCCCATAACTGAGAGAATGGCTTCACAATGTGGATTCAGTTTGAAATCTGACCCTTGGGGCAATACCAAGCTCTTTGCAACACTCCTGAATTGCTATGTTCAGAACACTGTAAGGCCTTGCTCTGTTGGAATATTGGAATATTCTCTGCAGTGGCATCCCTCATGCTGACACTTAACCCTTTAAATTTTAGGATGATGAGACCTTTGATCTGGCTCTGCGGCTCAGGCTGTCTGGAAGCCCAACATCTGCAACTGCCACGCATACAGTTACCAACACATGCCGTTACACTGAGTGGGCCTCCCGTGAGATTATGTGCACCAAAAATTTCATGGAGGTAGTTGCCCCACCCACCCCAAGGATTCAAGGATTCATTTAAATGAGCAGCTTGACCCCTTTTGAACACACCACTTGTGTGCAAGCATTTGCTAGTTTAAGTTTGGAAACCGTTTTGCCTGCTTCCTGAAATGAGTTTAATATGCCATTCAACTTGGTGGGTGTTAAATGGCTGTGTTAAAGGCTATTAAGACCAGATGAGGTAGAGAGGAATCCTTTTGCATCAACCTTTTGCCCTATTTCTCTCAATGGCCTTAGGTTTCCGTCAGGAGGCGGGTCCCTGCTGTTATTCCAATCGAGGAGGAGGATTTTGACACTAAGTCCTTGGAGTATGATGAGGTATTTGCCTGCTTTGGAAAGTTGGTGATGTGTTTATTACACAAATGGTATAACTGCTTCCATATTTGACATTTCCACTATGCTGATATCTGTCCTAAAAGGAGGCTGAATCCTCTCCGCTTCACCTTTGGAAAATCCAGTTCCACTCTGCAGCAGAGAAGACAATGTCTGTAGAGGAGACTAATGATCTGGGTTATGGGCTTACTGCCTCCCTCAATCGCTTGTGTCTAAGAAGCCGCTACAACACAACGGAGACTGTCACTATGGATGTGAGTGCCCTCCATCTAGGGAAACCTCTTCATGCATTTGTTGGGCTGGCTGTTAATAATTCTTCCAACAGGTGGCTGGAGTCCCCATGCGAGTGATCAAAGCCTCAACATTTGTGAAACGCAGATGGATGGTGAAGCAGCTGGAGACTTCTGCCGCTTGCCCCATAGGTTAGTGAGACCATACATTTTTGTGTGTGGGGGGGTTTTTTTTTTTTGTATAAAGTTGGTTTCTCCTCTTCCCTTCTCTCTTTCTTTCCCCCCCCCCCCCCCCCCAGGTGGTGTAACCTTCACAGACAAGATGATAACTTGGAAGCTGCCTCTACACATTCATCCACTCCTTGCCTCCTCTTCATTTAATCTAATGGAGCACTATCTGGGAATTGATGGCAAGAGGCTACATGCTTCCACAATGGCAGCTAGGAAATACAGAATGACTGTTACAGACACTTACATAATTGTTGAAATTCCAATTGGGTCAATTGATGGATTTTACAAGGTTTGTTGGTCTAGATGGTCTGATTTGGCAATCTGCTGTCTACATTATGTATACTAAATTTTTTTTTTTTTTTTTTTTGACCCTCCCCAGAGTCATTCACCAGACTACCAGTATTATGTTACTTACAGTATTGAGCCCATGCTGGAGGTGCATTGGAGAGAAGATTCAATGTATGATGACACCCTCTACAAAGTCCTTTTTCCCATTACCACCCCCCCCACTGCCAGACCACCTTTTATTCTGGACAGTTAGTACTTTAATTTGTTTGTGCAGGAAAGGCCTGCTTTTGTTAATTAAGTCTAAGTGCAGTACAGAGGGTAACCAGAATTTTTCTATCCCACTAGACACACACCCTGAGCAAATGGTGTTTGACTTTTTTGTGGGGAGCTTCCTCTATGACGTAGTGCTGGTCAACATCACCTTTGAAACCGGTGTGCTGTCTGTTGCTGAGGCTAACGACCGAGGCTTCAATGTGCAGCGGCATTTGTCTGTTAATGGATCAGTGGGCTTTTCACTTCAAGTGCCTTTCTCTGATCCAGTTGTCCGCAAATGGGTGAGTTGGCCTGGCTTTACTGCTGTTTGTGCTTAAGCTAATTGCAATGTTAACCTGTGTGTGTTGTGGCTAACCCCCCCCCCCCCCCCCCCAATATCATCCAATAAATCAGAACACTGCTCCGGATGTCAATGCCTACACGTTACCTGTGACTTTTGGTTTTGCTGTCCTTCCTGAGAATGCTCCTTTCTCTCACTCGGGAGTGCTCCAAGCCTACAGGCAGGAAATTGGTAGGCGAATCAAAAGGGAGATAAATTCTAATTTACATTAGCTTGTTGCTAGTCTAACTTCTCCTTCCAGTTTTGCCTACTATAACAGGGACCTGTGATCGGGAGTACTTCCATGTTACTGTTGCCTATGGAAACCAGGGCCACAACTTTGTAACTATGGTTGGCCAGAGGGAACTCGCAGCTGATGTTGCTGAAGAGTACCAGCTTGTCCAGAATGACACCCACTTCAGTATTGCCGCCCATTTCTTGGTTCAGGATGCTATTTTTGAGGTATACGGTCTTGTATGCTTATGAGCATTTATCATGGAATATGGCACCGTGAATGATGGCTCCCATTTCCACCCCCCCAACAGATGGTCTGGACCAATTTGGTCCGAAGCAGATTGGATGTCATCCTGAAGGATCCGGTCAACAATTGGAATCTCAATGATTTTTCAATATCCTGCAGCTTCCCCATGACCATGACTGGTTTGTATAGCCCAGGCTTTGTGGCTCTGAGTTGTCTTTTGGCAAGGGTTTCCTACGTCCAAAACAATCTTGGGTAGCTTGTGGAAAAAATGCACATGAGCTTGAAGTCCAGGGCATATGCTTGTATAAGAGACTGAATGATTGCACTGAAAGCTATTGCTGGGTTGATGAAAGGATTTTGGTATTCTGTCTGTAGAATGCTTCCCAAATGGAACAATGACAGCCTTGGCAGTGAAAGTGGAAGCGGTGCCAGACCTACAACCAAGTCAACTAACTCTGAGAGACTCCCGGTGTAAACCTGTCTACAGTGACCATATATTTGCGTATTTCTCATTTGAAGTGAACTCCTGTGGAACTACAAGAAAGGTATATGATCTGGTACATTTTGCTTTGAAACTAAGTAAGGCCCCCTCCCCCAAGCTCACCTTTCCTTTAAAGTTTGTTGACAGTGACATGATTTATGAAAATGAAGTCTCTCTGGGAAGCAAAAAGATCTCCACTGCTGCTGACCAGTATCTGTAAGGATTTTTTTTTTTTCCCCTCATCACTCCTTTTTTTTCTAGCCCTTCTGACTGCCTTTTGTCAACTTTATTTTTTATATTCTAGGCTTATGGTTTCCTGCCACTACAGGATCAATGACACCTTCCTGCTTTCATTCAGCACCAAGCCTAACCCAGACATCCATGTAGATTCTGCTACAGGAGTTCTGGTGGTGAGAATACAGCTTGCTCAAGGTAA
>JAFBMS010002653.1:0-26121 GCA_019788955.1 Albula glossodonta
ACCCACAGCAAACCCACAGCAAACCCTTGGCCCCTCCCAGCCCCTCACCAGTAGGTCTGCTTTAGGATCAGAGTGCTCTCCTCCATCCAGGCCCGTCTGCTCTCCGCACTCCTGCCCAGCCCTGCATCAAGCACCTGGGGAGGGAATGCTGCAGCACACACACACACCATTACAACACACACACAAAATTAAACACACATATTATGAAACACACACCATTAAACGCACACACACACCTTGTCCAGGGGGGGTGAGACACACAGCCTGGCTCAGAGCTGTAAGCACACTCTGCTCAGCCAGCCCAATCCGCAGCTTCCCCGCCAGAGACCTGCAGCAGCCAACGACAAATCAACGACAAATGTCCCACACTCCAAACCAATTCACAACCTATTAACAACCAATGAACTACCAACGTAACTAATATACAACCTGTACAATGATAAACCATCCTTAAACAATCAAAAGACAACCCATATACAATTAATCCCACAAACTCTAAAACATGATCAATACTCAAATCATAATTCACTGATAAACTACCCATAGAACGGGTGTGAGAGCAGGTGTGTGTGGCGATGAGCAGGTGGGGCAGGCAACTCACCTGACGATGTACCTGGCCTCAGAGTGCCTGCAGGCCACAAACAGACCCTTAATGATGTCAATCTTCCTGTTCATGGACTGATGAGCAAGAGAAAGAGGGAAAGGGACATAGAGATAAAATTAACTTGCCTGCCACACCTTTAACATATTTACACTATTAGCGCTGCGGAAATGTGCTGAAAACTGCAGGGGGCGCCGTTCACTACAGAAACGCGTCAACTACCAGGTGATTCACTGGAGTTACAACCACCTAGTGAGTCATCAGCTAGTCACCACACTCACAGCATTCCCCATCATCTTGGCAATGTCTCTCAACTTGCTGAATACGCCCCCTGCCGTCAGATTGGCCGGCGCAAACATCATCCTCTGGTTGCTACGGGAACTTTCAGCCACCAATCCCAGGTCTCCTATCTCCTGTGCTTCAGCCTTGATTTTGTCCAACTGTCGCCCTGGAGGAGAGACAGACACCTTAAATTAGCTGCTGAACAGAGAAAGAATGTCACGAACTGAAAAACAGCACTCTGAAACCAAAAAGAGAAAGAGAGAGAGAGAAAGAGAGAGGGAAGAAGGGAGAACGCACACATTACCCGATCTTGTAACGCTATGTCCATGTGCATGACAGCATGAACGAATGAGACACGAGTTTGCGTAGTACACTAACCTGTTGCCTGGGCAACAGCCTTCATCAATACGGTCTCTCCCACTCCAAGCTCCACCCCCAGGTAGGCGGGGCCCAGTTGGTTCAGACAGAGGTACACACAGCATAGCAGGTCATCTGCCAACAAGGAGGGGACAAGTAGTCCTCAACAGGCTACAAACAGGATACTCCCTCACACTCATTATTGGTGTGTGTGTGTGTGTGTGTGTGTTAAAATTAGTGGATCCATAAAATATTTCAGCTTGCTTATGGTGCAATGATAGAAATCTCAATTGACGATGTTTAACTGATGTGACAGTGGTTTGACCCCTGACCCAGTGATGCGGTCAGACTAACCCATTTCCGGTGGGGTTTTGGGAGTCAACGTGGCTGCTGCTGTTAGACACTGCTGCTGTTTGGACGCCGTTTTCCTATCCACCGTTCATAAGTTACTGTGCATCTACCATTTATTCTGAAGTTGGGTTTCACGCTTGTATCACTACAGTTGTCAATTAAGCAAAGCATTGGCCCAACAAACGCTGCCGAAAGTCTGTGGACCTTTCAGAAAAACCAACTAAATGAGCGTTAACGCAAGACAGTCAGCGAATCCCAATCCAGCTTCGCAAATCCAGCGCAGTGCCCCTGTAGACAACACTGCCATACTTGGTAAAATTCTTCTAGGCTTGCAATATCTCTGCCCAGGGAGGCCATGACACTACTCACACACGCACACAAGTACAGGTAATCTGCAAACAGAGAGTCAGTACCCACTGCACAATACACACTATATGTACAGAAATGCACACCATCACTACACCATAAACTACACTCACCTGGTGAGAGGACCACCACAGATCGCAAAAAGTTTGACAGGGTCTCAATGTTCTTCAGTCTGGAGGAAACAAACAGACACGACTTAAACAACCAAAACACCAACAGCACCTCACAATGACAACCCTAATCTTGCATCACCAATGCTAACCCCAATCACAGTCCATAAAATGCTAACAGTGCTAATAACTTTGCTATAACACTAAACACACACCTGCATCTATAACACTAAGCACACATCCACACGGCTACGCTAACCACAAACCAGCACTGCTATGCTAACCACTCATCCCTGATGCTAAAGCTTCCCACACACTGCCCCCTGCAGGAAGGTGAGAGGATCATACCGGCCCATCTCCTCCTCAATCTTCTCCAGAGTGCGAGCTACAGCCAGGTACGGTACCCTGGGAGGGAGAGAGAGGGAGAGAGGGAGAGAGAGAGACACTGCTTTAAACACACACAGGAACACTACTACAAGCACACGCACACACTACCACAAACACACACAGGCACGCGCACACACACACAGGAGTACTACCACACACAGGCACACATGAACAGTACGACAAACAAACACACACACACACACACACACACACACACACACAAATACTACAAACACATGCGCGCACACACAAAAACACTATTTCAAATATGCGCACACGCGCACACACACACGCGCACACTCTCACACACACTCCTGCAAACACACATAATTGCACATGCAATCCTTCCTGATATACACAAAGAGCTATCACTCAAACAGGGTGGGGGGGGGGCCGACCTTTGACCCCGACTCCAGCAGGCATGGTCCAAGGGGTGGTAGTTTGAGCGGGAGGGATCATAGTCCACAGGGCTGACTGACCCCCCACTAAGAGAGAGAGTGAGAGAGAAAGAGAGAGCGATGTGTGCACAACATTCATTATTAAAATCTGTGTGCTCATTAAAGATTCAACACAACGAGCAACACCCAGGGCTGTCTTCACTAACCCTAACCACCCGACCCTAACCACCCAACCCTATCCATAACCACCCAACCCTATCCACTCAACCTTAACCCTACCCACCCAACCCTATCCACTCAATCCTAACCACCCAACCCTATTCACTCAACCCTAACCCCCCAACCCTATCCACTCAACCCTAACCACTCAACCCTAACCACCCAACCCTATCCACTCAACCCTAACCACCCAACCCTATCCACTCAACCCTAACCACCCAACCCTATCCACTCAACCCTAACCACCCAACCCTATCCACTCAACCCTTACCACCCAACCCTATCCACTCAACCCTTTCCACCCAACCCTAACCACCCAACCCTATCCACTCAACCCTAACCACCCAACCCTATCCACTCAACCCTAACCCCCCAACCCTATCCACTCAACCCTATCCACCCAACCCTATCCATAACCACCCAACCCTATCCACTCAACCCTTACCCCCAACCCTAACCACTCAACCCTATCCACTCAACCCTAACCACCCAACCCTATTCACTCAACCCTTACCACCCAACCCTAACCTTAACCACCCAACCCTATCCACTCAACCCTTATGACCCAACCCTAACCCTAACCACCCAACCCTATCCACCCAACCCTAACCACCCAACCCTAACCCTAACCACCCAACCCTAACCACTCAACCCTAACCCCCAACCATAACCCTAACCACCCAACCCTATCCACCCAACCCTAACCCTACTGCACTACTGGTACACAAGGCAAGCACATGGTACACTAAGACAGAAGGGGAAGGAGGTGCCCATGAGGCTTTTAGTTTCTGCAGCATACCAGTTCCATACTTTCATCAGACTGCAAAATCCAGGGAGAAAAAAAAAAAAAAAAAAAAAACACGTGCACACATGTCCAACCTGCTGGCCTTAATGTCCTCCTTCTGCTCCTCCTTCACTCTCACTCCATCCCCCTTCTCCTCCTCTGCTTTCACCAGCTTCACTGCCACTTTCCTGGGGGCTGCAGGAGAGAGAGATGGATAGAAGTAAACAGAGAGGGACAGAGAGAGGGGGATGAGGACAGAAAGAGAGGGACAGAGAGAGGGGGATGAGGACAGAAAGAGAGGGACAGAGAGAGGGGGATGAGGAGGAAGATGGTCTTACCAAAGAAGTTGCTAATGGGTCCCTTCTTGGCAGAATCGGTGTGGGTGCTCCGCTCCTCATTCCTGCTCCGCTCCTCATCCCTGCTCCGCTCCTCCACCTTTCCTCCAACAGACCCCAGACATCCTACATCCTCTTCCTCCTTCACGTCTTGCTCGTTCCCTTCATCCATTGAGAGAAGAAACTGAGTACAGAGTAAAACCGAGCGACAGAGTGCAGTTTTCTCTGGCACGGCCCCTCTCCTTCCTCTCACCTGTCAGAACGTCCGTGCTCTCCTTCTTGGCCCTCTTCCTTTCCTGGACCTCCTCATCTACCTCGTCCTCCTGAGAATTTGTGCTGTCCAGCTTCCTCTTTGGAAACTGCTTCCTGGCTAAAAAGGGAGAGAAAAAGTATAGGAATATAAGGGAAGACCAAATGTTAAAGTTAGGGAGCTGGGCTTGTAGCTCAGAGGTTACAGTGTAGTATAATGGTTAGGTAGCTGGGCTGGTTGCTCAGAGGTTACAGTGTAGTATAATGGTTAGGGAGCTGGGCTTGTAGCTCAGAGGTTACACTGTAGTGCAATGGTTAGGGAGCTGGGCTTGTAGCTCAGAGGTTACAGTGTAGTATAATGGTTAGGGAGCTGGGCTTGTAGCTCAGAGGTTACAGTGTAGTATAATGGTTAGGGAGCTGGGCTTGTAGCTCAGAGGTTACAGTGTAGTATAATGGTTAGGGAGCTGGGCTTGTAGCTCAGAGGTTACAGTGTAGTATAATGGTTAGGGAGCTGGGCTTGTAGCTCAGAGGTTACAGTGTAGTGTAATGGTTAGGGAGCTGGGCTTGTAGCTCAGAGGTTACAGTGTAGTATAATGGTTAGGGAGCTGGGCTTGTAGCTCAGAGGTTACAGTGTAGTGTAATGGTGAGGGAGCTGGGCTTGTAGCTCAGAGGTTACAGTGTAGTGTAATGGTTAGGGAGCTGGGCTTGTAGCTCAGAGGTTACAGTGTAGTATAATGGTTAGGGAGCTGGGCTTGTAGCTCAAAGGTTACAGTGTAGTATAATGGTTAGGGAGCTGGGCTTGTAGCTCAGAGGTTACAGTGTAGTGTAATGGTTAGGGAGCTGGGCTTGTAGCTCAGAGGTTACAGTGTAGAATAATGGTTAGGGAGCTGGGCTTGTATCTCAGAGGTTACAGTGTAGTATAGTGGTTAGGGAGCTGGGCTTGTAGCTCAGAGGTTACAGTGTAGTGTAATGGTTAGGGAGCTGGGCTTGTAGCTCAGAGGTTACAGTGTAGTGTAATGGTTAGGGAGCTGGGCTTGTAGCTCAGAGGTTACAGTGTAGTGTAATGGTTAGGGAGCTGGGCTTGTAGCTCAGAGGTTACAGTGTAGTGTAATGGTTAGGGAGCTGGGCTTGTAGCTCAGAGGTTACAGTGTAGTGTAATGGTTAGGGAGCTGGGCTTGTAGCTCAGAGGTTACAGTGTAGTGTAATGGTTAGGGAGCTGGGCTTGTAGCTCAGAGGTTACAGTGTAGTGTAATGGTTAGGGAGCTGGGCTTGTAGCTCAGAGGTTACAGTGTAGTGTAATGGTTAGGGAGCTGGGCTTGTAGCTCAGAGGTTACAGTGTAGTGTAATGGTTAGGGAGCTGGGCTTGTAGCTCAGAGGTTACAGTGTAGTGTAATGGTTAGGGAGCTGGGCTAGTAGCTCAGAGGTTACAGTCTAGTGTAATGATTTGTCTGATTGCTAAGGGACTAACCGGTCTTGCGTTTGGGAATTCCAGTGGGCGAGACAGAGGATGGGGTAGCAGGAGTAACTGGAGTTGCTGGGGTAACTGGGGTCGCTGGGGTTACCATTGTTACAGCACAAGCTGGAGACACTGGAGTGGAGGGAGAGGTTGGGAAAGAGGTCTTCACTACTGCCTCCTGCAGGAGACAGAGAGAGCTGCAGTTGAACAGACATTCAACTGAACCACCATGAACCTGCTTCATTTCTACTAATATGTTCCTCATAACCTGCACCATTATCACTAATTTACTGCTTATAACCAGCACCATTTCTGTGGAGGGACCGCTGTCTGGGCGATGAATTTCCAGATCACAGACACTCTGAGTATCCATGTACAATTTACACACAGACTGCATGAATCAGAGGGGCCAAGCTGGAAATATGGGGGCTAACAGCAGGGGTTTTGGGGGCTGCGATGGGCCCTGGTGACAGCAGCAGCTGCTACTCTCTGGCTTACCTTCTCCTCAGGGGGCGGGGCTACCTCCTCCTTCTCTACAAATTCTTCTTCATCACTGTCTAGGATTGGTCGACAGCGCTTGCTAGCTTTCTTCACTGGCGAATCAGATTCTGGAAATCCATTTTTTGGTTTGAGTGGAGATTTGACTGGTCTACAAGAGAAAAGAAAAATGGTGTCTGAAGAGAGAATCACAGGTGTCCGGCCTCAGCAAAAGAGACGTCATATCTCATATGTGAAGGACTGCGTCCGCTGCCAGCGCAGTCTCTGGCTGTGTCTCACAGCACAGACCACAGAGCCTGCGCTCACTCACTCTGTTCTCTCTTCCACTGAGCTGCTTTTGTCCTCCTCTTTCTGCTTTCCCTTCATGGGCTGAAAGAAAGACCTGAAACAGAGAAGAGTAGTGAGCAGTCAGAGCTGTACTGCAGAGTTACGAGGGAGCAGGTGAACAGGTACACACTGAAGAGGCAGAGTTACGAGGGAGCAGGTGAACAGGTACACACTGAAGAGGCAGAGTTACGAGGGAGCAGGTGAACAGGTACACACTGAAGAGACAGAGTTACGAGGGAGCAGGTGAACAGGTACACACTGAAGAGACAGAGTTACGAGGGAGCAGGTGAACAGGTACACACTGAAGAGACAGAGTTACGAGGGAGCAGGTGAACAGGTACACACTGAAGAGACAGAGTTACGAGGGAGCAGGTGAACAGGTACACACTGAAGAGATAGAGTTACGAGGGAGCAGGTGAACAGGTACACACTGAAGAGGCAGAGTTACGAGGGAGCAGGTGAACAGGTACACACTGAAGAGACAGAGTTACGAGGGAGCAGGTGAACAGGTACACACTGAAGAGACAGAGTTACGAGGGAGCAGGTGAACAGGTACACACTGAAGAGACAGAGTTACGAGGGAGCAGGTGAACAGGTACACACTGAAGAGACAGAGTTACACACTGAAGAGACAGAGTTACGAGGGAGCAGGTGAACAGGTACACACTGAAGAGATAGAGTTACGAGGGAGCAGGTGAACAGGTACACACTGAAGAGATAGAGTTACGAGGGAGCAGGTGAACAGGTACACACTGAAGAGACAGAGTTACGAGGGAGCAGGTGAACAGGTACACACTGAAGAGACAGAGTTACGAGGGAGCAGGTGAACAGGTACACACTGAAGAGACAGAGTTACGAGGGAGCAGGTGAACAGGTACACACTGAAGAGACAGAGTTACGAGGGAGCAGGTGAACAGGTACACACTGAAGAGACAGAGTTACGAGGGAGCAGGTGAACAGGTACACACTGAAGAGACAGAGTTACGAGGGAGCAGGTGAACAGGTACACACTGAAGAGGTGTAGAACAGCCATAAGCAGAAACACCAGAGTTGTACTATCTAGTCATTGAACTCAAACTCTTACAGGATCTTTCAAGGACAAAACACTACAGTACCCATCTTGCAATACCATTCTGTGTTTGTGTGCAGTGTGTTAGCATGCTTCTGTTCTGTGTGTGAGATCAGTGTGTTAGCATGCTTCTGTTCTGTGTGTGAGATCAGTGTGTTAGCATGCTTCTGTTCTGTGTGTGAGATCAGTGTGTTAGCATGCTTCTGTTCTGTGTGCGAGATCAGTGTGTTAGCATGCTTCTGTTCTGTGTGTGAGATCAGTGTGTTAGCATGCTTCTGTTCTGTGTGCGAGATCAGTGTGTTAGCATGCTTCTGTTCTGTGTGCGAGATCAGTGTGTTAGCATGCTTCTGTTCTGTGTGTGAGATCAGTGTGTTAGCATGCTTCTGTTCTGTGTGCGAGATCAGTGTGTTAGCATGCTTCTGTTCTGTGTGTGAGATCAGTGTGTTAGCATGCTTCTGTTCTGTGTGTGAGATCAGTGTGTTAGCATGCTTCTGTTCTGTGTGCGAGATCAGTGTGTTAGCATGCTTCTGTTCTGTGTTTGTGTGCTAGCATGCCTCTGTTCTACATACTTGTATGGGAATATGGCCACTTTTGACACCAACTCTAATGAATACAGCACAGATCGCCTGAGGGGTTGGCTTGTCGTTTTTCAAACTGACCAAAGCCAAAGCACACGTTTCATGACAATGACTTCGCTTCTCCGATGCCCTTTACGTCTGACGACTATCATCACCCTTATCAACACATTTCTTAAATGTTTTACCAACTTCGCGCATTTTTATACAGACTTCTGCAAAACTACAGACATCGAGACCGAAGTGAGCGCGGAAACACACTTTGACATGCAAGAAGCCCCAACTGTCTCCAGAAACAGAGGTTCGAGCAAGAAAATGAAAGTTCCCTGGGACAGTGGGCTTTCAAGCAAAGATATACTTATCAAGCAAGCTGACGGGAATTTACTTATGTACACTCAAAGCTGGAAGTCTACGCCGGGCGCAAACCGACCACTGTGCTAGCGCCATTAGAGAACTTTCACTGACTACGTGCTGGCATCAGTCTGGGAAAGCAATGATCCGATGATTCATGCAACAAGGCTGTTTCAGTGCTCGTGTGATATATAACACAATTCTGGTTTAACTGGAGAGAGCTGGGTGCAGGCTTTTCCTTGCTAGCTTTTCCTTGTTCATTGCAAAACTAGCTACCTAGCTTTGCAATGAAGACAAGAGACCTAAGACATTCACACGATATTCACATTTTAATACAGCAGTCTTATACTGTGTCAGAATTATGGGGGAAGGCAAGTGTTTTACTTACGCAATGCTTCGCTGCATGATCGCGCTTTGTCCCGCTTTTTTACAAATTCTTATGCACAACAAATGGCTACTACGTTTGAACACTGCGCTTTCCTGGCTATCACCCGCGCTTCCTACTGAAAAAGAAGCGCCAAAATGACGTCAAACCGCCCTCGCCTGCGAGAAAATATACTGCCGCCCCCTCACGAATGGGAGTGTAGGTGGGATCGCGCATAGCGAGTGTTGAAAGCAATACACATACACACATTCTGGAAAGTTTGCTTTATTATTTGACATGTATTGTTTTTTGCATTTTTGCTGCAGCTAAAGAAGCAATCTTCAGAGGTTGTATTGTTCATGAGCTGCAGTATTGCGCTGCACACAGTAAAGTACACATCTATCCTGCTGTGCGATTCACATTTAAAGACCATTCTGTAACCTTCTGGACCCAAGTTTAATACTAATGAAAGCACCATAAAAATAAATACAATTTCACTCAAATTTCTAAATCTAGATGTAAATATACAGTATATATTGTTCTATATATTGTATGTATCTATGCGTATACATAGGCAAACACAGCTTTCATAATTTACTCATCTGCTGTTTTTATTTTTCAGATGACTTCATCATTATCCTGATCATTGCTACAATTTTATCATTTTAAAATATCAATTTGTCATAGGTCTATCTTCGGTTTTTTCTCCTAATTTATTCTTTTCCCCTCTCCCCTCCTCTCCTCCCCCTTTTCCGCAGCCATGTGAGGGGTGGGGTGGTAGATGCTGAAGCTCCGCCCCATGTTGACTGGCCAGCCACTCAGAGCTGGGGGGAAGTGCAGGGAGGCATTGACTGATGTCAGTCTCGAAAGATCTGATTGGCTGGGTCCCATAGGAGGCGGAACAGAGAGGTAGGGCAGATGGCCCTGCAGAGCATGGGTCTGGGGGAAGGGGAGGGGCTTAGGGTCACAGTACGGCAGCAAGAGAGAATGCGAAATGGACTGTGCAGCTGTAAATCAAGAGAAAAGTGATATAGCAGAGTAATTAAAAGTTATGCAGTTGAGTCAGTTCAATGCTGACACAATAACAGTCCAGTAACCAAGGAGATGACAATGAAACAGCAAGACTATGACATCAGCACGGAGACACAAAGCTGACATAATAACACCACAGTAGCCATGGAGATGATTATGACATGGAATGAGAGTACTGTATCAGTACCACCACTTTTACTGTGCTACAAGTCCTGGCATTGCTAGTACTGACAGCCAGGACTGACAGCTGACCAGGGATCTCTGAGTCAGTGGGTGGCAGGTTCTTACCTCTGTCCAGCACTGGTCCCCTCCCTGACCCACAGACTGGCCCCCCTACCTCAGACGGGACGAGCTGGAGGTGCAGCAGAGGGGTTATTCAGTTAAACCTATTTGTGAAAGTGTGATCATCTCCACATATGTGTGCCATGAAACCTATGTGTGAAAGTGTGATCATCTCCACATGTGTGCCATGAAACCTATGTGTGAAAGTGTGATCATCTCCACATATGTGTGCCATGAAACCTATGTGTGAAAGTGTGATCATCTCCACATATGTGTGCCATGAAACCTATGTGTGAAAGTGTGATCATCTCCACATATGTGTGCCGTGAAACCTATTTGTGAAAGTGTGATCATCTCCACATATGTGTGCCATGAAACCTATGTGTGAAAGTGTGATCATCTCCACATGTGTGCCATGAAACCTATGTGTGAAAGTGTGATCATCTCCACATATGTGTGCCATGAAACCTATGTGTGAAAGTGTGATCATCTCCACATATGTGTGCCATGAAACCTATGTGTGAGCTGAGCTGAGAGGTGGTGTGTGTGCCTCTCTTACACACTGAACTGAGAGGTGGTGTGTGTGCCTCTCTTACACACTGAACTGAGAGGTGGTGTGTGTGACTCTCTTACACACTGAGCTGAGAGGTGGTGTGTGTGCCTCTCTTACACACTGAGCTGAGAGGTGGTGTGTGTGCCTCTCTAACACACTGAACTGAGAGATGGTGTGTGTGTCTCTTACACACTAAGCTGAGAGGTGGTGTGTGTGCCTCTCTTACACACTGAACTGAGAGGTGGTGTGTGTGCCTCTCTTACACACTGAGCTGAGAGGTGGTGTGTGTGCCTCTCTTACACACTGAGCTGAGAGGTGGTGTGTGTGACTCTCTTACACACTGAACTGAGAGGTGGTGTGTGTGCCTCTCTTACACACTGAACTGAGAGGTGGTGTGTGTGTCTCTTACACACTGAGATGAGAGGTGGTGTGTGTGACTTTCTTACAAACTGACCTGAGATGTGGCATGTGTGCTTCTCTTACACACTGAACTGAGAGGTGGTGTGTGTGACTTTCTTACACACTGAGTTGAGAGGTGGTGTGTGTGACTCTCTTACACACTGAGCTGAGAGGTGGTGTGTGTGCCTCTCTTACACACTGAACTGAGAGGTGGTGTGTGTGACTCTCTTACACACTGAGCTGAGAGGTGGTGTGTGTGCCTCTCTTACACACTGAGCTGAGAGGTGGTGTGTGTGACTCTCTTACACACTGAGCTGAGAGGTGGTGTGTGTGACTCTCTTACACACTGAGCTGAGAGGTGGTGTGTGTGACTCTCTTACACACTGAACTGAGAGGTGGTGTGTGTGTCTCTTACACACTGAGCTGAGATGTGGCATGTGTGCCTCTCTTACACACTGGGCTGAGAGGTGGTGTGTGTGACTCTCTTACACACTGAGCTGAGAGGTGGTGTGTGTGACTCTCTTACACACTGAGCTGAGAGGTGGTGTGTGTGACTCTCTTACACACTGAACTGAGAGGTGGTGTGTGTGTCTCTTACACACTGAGCTGAGATGTGGCATGTGTGCCTCTCTTACACACTGGGCTGAGAGGTGGTGTGTGTGACTCTCTTACACACTTAGCTGAGAGGTGGTGTGTGTGACTCTCTTACACACTGAGCTGAGAGGTGGTGTGTGTGACTCTCTTACACACTGGGCTGAGAGGTGGTGTGTGTGCCTCTCTTACACACTGAACTGAGAGGGTGGTGTGTGTGGCTCTCTTACACACTGAGCTGAGAGGTGGTGTGTGTGTCTCTTACACACTGAGATGAGAGGTAGTGTGTGTGCCTCTCTTACACACTGGGCTGAGAGGTGGTGTGTGTGACTCTCTTACACACTTAGCTGAGAGGTGGTGTGTGTGACTCTCTTACACACTGAGCTGAGAGGTGGTGTGTGTGACTCTCTTACACACTGAGCTGAGAGGTGGTGTGTGTGACTCTCTTACACACTGAGCTGAGAGGTGGTGTGTGTGTCTCTTACACACTGAGCTGAGAGGTGGTGTGTGTGACTTTCTTACACACTGAGCTGAGATGTGGCATGTGTGCCTCTCTTACACACTGAGCTGAGAGGTGGTGTGTGTGACTCTCTTACACACTGAGTTGAGAGGTGGTGTGTGTGCCTCTCTTACACACTGAGCTGAGAGGTGGTGTGTGTGCCTCTCTTACACACTGAGCTGAGAGGTGGTGTGTGTGTCTCTTACACACTGAACTGAGAGGTGGTGTGTGTGACTTTCTTACACACTGAACTGAGAGGTGGTGTGTGTGCCTCTCTTACACACTGAGCTGAGAGGTGGTGTGTGTGACTCTCTTACACACTGAGCTGAGAGGTGGTGTGTGTGACTCTCTTACACACTGAGCTGAGAGGTGGTGTGTGTGCCTCTCTTACACACTGAGCTGAGAGGTGGTGTGTGTGACTCTCTTACACACTGAGCTGAGAGGTGGTGTGTGTGACTCTCTTACACACTGAGCTGAGAGGTGGTGTGTGTGACTCTCTTACACACTGAACTGAGAGGTGGTGTGTGTGTCTCTTACACACTGAGCTGAGAGGTGGTGTGTGTGACTCTCTTACACACTGGGCTGAGAGGTGGTGTGTGTGACTCTCTTACACACTTAGCTGAGAGGTGGTGTGTGTGACTCTCTTACACACTGAGCTGAGAGGTGGTGTGTGTGTCTCTTACACACTGGGATGGGAGGTGGTGTGTGTGACTCTCTTACACACTGGGCTGAGAGGTGGTGTGTGTGCCTCTCTTACACACTGAACTGAGAGGTGGTGTGTGTGCCTCTCTTACACACTGAGCTGAGAGGTGGTGTGTGTGTCTCTTACACACTGAGATGAGAGGTAGTGTGTGTGCCTCTCTTACACACTGGGCTGAGAGGTGGTGTGTGTGACTCTCTTACACACTTAGCTGAGAGGTGGTGTGTGTGACTCTCTTACACACTTAGCTGAGAGGTGGTGTGTGTGACTCTCTTACACACTGAGCTGAGAGGTGGTGTGTGTGCCTCTCTTACACACTGAACTGAGAGGTGGTGTGTGTGCCTCTCTTACACACTGAGCTGAGAGGTGGTGTGTGTGTCTCTTACACACTGAGATGAGAGGTGGTGTGTGTGCCTCTCTTACACACTGGGCTGAGAGGTGGTGTGTGTGACTCTCTTACACACTTAGCTGAGAGGTGGTGTGTGTGACTCTCTTACACACTTAGCTGAGAGGTGGTGTGTGTGACTCTCTTACACACTGAGCTGAGAGGTGGTGTGTGTGACTCTCTTACACACTGAGCTGAGAGGTGGTGTGTGTGCCTCTCTTACACACTGAGCTGAGAGGTGGTGTGTGTGTCTCTTACACACTGAGATGAGAGGTGGTGTGTGTGACTTTCTTACACACTGAGCTGAGATGTGGCATGTGTGCCTCTCTTACACACTGAACTGAGAGGTGGTGTGTGTGACTCTCTTACACACTGAGCTGAGAGGTGGTGTGTGTGCCTCTCTTACACACTGAGCTGAGAGGTGGTGTGTGTGACTCTCTTACACACTGAGCTGAGAGGTGGTGTGTGTGCCTCTCTTACACACTTAGCTGAGAGGTGGTGTGTGTGCCTCTCTTACACACTGAGCTGAGAGGTGGTGTGTGTGACTTTCTTACACACTGAACTGAGAGGTGGTGTGTGTGACTCTCTTACACACTGAGCTGAGAGGTGGTGTGTGTGCCTCTCTTACACACTGGGCTGAGAGGTGGTGTGTGTGACTTTCTTACACACTGACCTGAGACGGCATGTGTACGCTGGGGAACGTTGGATAGTTCACCAGGATCAGCTTGTTGAAGTTGAATTTGTACGTAAACCTCTTTCCCTTGGTCTTATGCAGGATTCTCTTGTTGTAGTAATACCTGTGTGATTAAGGTAATAGGATGGGGGTACATTACATTGTGCGTATGTGAATGTGCATGTGCGTGTGTGTGAGTGTGTGTGTGTGTGGTGTGTGTGTGTGAGTGTGTGAGTGTGTGTGTGTTTGGTGTGTGTGTGTGGGGGAGTGTTGTGTGTGTGAGTGTGTGTGTGTGTGTGTGAGTGTGTGTATTAGTGTGTGTGTGTGTATGTGTGTGTATTAGTGTAAGTGTGTGTGTGTCTGTGTCTCTCTGTGTAATGTCACTTACCTTAGTGCTCTGCTGAGTTTGTCGTAATTCATGTGGGGTTTGCCCTTCCGTTCCCCCCACAATCGTGCCAGTCTCTCAGGGTCCCGGATCACAAACTCGCCCCACTCCCCGCCCCAGCCGATGGCCCCGCCTTCACCCCGTCCCAGCAGCTCCAGGAGGAAGTGCCACAACTGCACCTGCCGCGAGCCAGGTGACCAGGCCGGCTTGTACGCCCAGTCAGGGAACAGCACTGCTGCAGAGAGACATAGTGTACTCTAGCTCTGACACTAAGAGGGAGTGCACACTAGCTAAGACACTAAGATAGAGGGTATACTCTAACACTAAGGGGGAGTTTATACTACCTATAGTGCTGTTGGAACTGACCTCTGGTCCAGTAAGAGGACGAGACTGATCCCATCACAGAGTTACATGTACACTGCATCTGTCGAGAAAAATCACCACCATCACCTTCATCATCACCTTCATCAACATATTAGTGAGGTAGGGACCCTGTGCTGAGTGTGATAGAGAGGTAGGGACCCTGTGCTGAGTGTGTTAGAGGGGTAGGGACGCTGTGCTGAGTGTGTTAGAGAGGTAGGGACCCTGTGCTGAGTGTGATAGAGAGGTAGGGACCCTGTGCTGGGTGTGATAGAGAGGTAGGGACCCTGTGCTGAGTGTGATAGAGAGGTAGGGACCCTGTGCTGAGTGTGATAGAGAGGTAGGGACCCTGTGCTGAGTGTGATAGAGAGGTAGGGACCCTGTGCTGAGTGTGATAGAGAGGTAGGGACCCTGTGCTGAGTGTGATAGAGAGGTAGGGACGCTGTGCTGAGTGTGATAGAGAGGTAGGGACCCTGTGCTGAGTGTGATAGAGAGGTAGGGACCCTGTGCTGAGTGTGTTAGAGGGGTAGGGACCCTGTGCTGAGTGTGATAGAGAGGTAGGGACCCTGTGCTGGGTGTGATAGAGAGGTAGGGACCCTGTGCTGAGTGTGTTAGAGAGGTAGGGACGCTGTGCTGAGTATGATAGAGAGGTAGGGACCCTGTGCTGAGTGTGATAGAGAGGTAGGGACGCTGTGCTGAGTGTGATAGAGAGGTAGGGACCCTGTGCTGGGTGTGATAGAGAGGTAGGGACCCTGTGCTGAGTGTGATAGAGAGGTAGGGACCCTGTGCTGAGTGTGATAGAGAGGTAGGGACCCTGTGCTGGGTGTGATAGAGAGGTAGGGACCCTGTGCTGAGTGTGATAGAGAGGTAGGGACCCTGTGCTGGGTGTGATAGAGAGGTAGGGACCCTGTGCTGGGTGTGATAGAGAGGTAGGGACCCTGTGCTACAGGGGCAGGGTGTGTTAGGTGTTATGGAAGGTTTGGCATGAGGAATCTGAGTAGCTGCGTTCTGATTGGTGAAACTCTGTCCTTCTCGGGCCATTCACACCTGTGTTCCTTAACACCTGGCAATAAACCAGGATCATTAAACCTGACAGTAATTTCCTGAAGTTGGGAAATCTGATGGGACAAAAACAAAGAACATCTGTGGTGCTCCTTCCTCTGGTAAGGTCTGACCACAGTCCCAAGACCCTCAGCTATAATGACCCAAAAAGCTGCCTGCAATCAGACATGAACACAGGCCCCGCTAATTTACAACATGGGATGGGTTGCAGAATCAGTTTTCTTTTGTTTGCTGTTCAATATAATTTTTTCACTTATTAATAAAATCAATATGGTGGTACTATTAAATTTCATAACTGTGATTCTCCACGTAAAATAAGATTCACTGGTGACCATGTAGGCAAGTGAAGTCCATGTGGGCTAACTGTGCATCCCGTGACACCACAGCAAAAGGCGGATAAAAATGACGTTGGAGAACGAGTAACAAAGAAACGGTCATTTACGAACGTTTCCACAAAATACCACTGTTCAATAAAAACCGCGTAAATACAACATGTGAACTTCAGTTATTTTGTTTTGTTCTATGTGTTTTTTCAATATCCATGATGGTATTTAAATAATGTTACTTTTAGGGTATCATACGATAAAATGCATTTAAAATGAATTTAATCAGTTATAACCATGATTAAAAATAGCTACACACCAAGATTATTTTTAAATACAGTAAGAACACTACATGGAAGCTCGCCAACAGCCCAAATCTTAGTGTTTACACCAAAAGAGAGAAATCCAAGTAGGTGAGTATCGGAATCCCCAAATCTCAAACTCACCTAAATATGCGTCATACACGAAGTATGAAAATTAACCATCAACAACACCAAAAGAGAAAAATCCAAGTAGGTGAGTATCGGAATTCCCAAATCTCAAACTCACCTAAATATGCGTCATACACGAAGTATGAAAATCAAACATCAACAATACAGAAATCAGCTTTCTCCGCCGGCTGCCAGATTTATTTCATTCATTTGATAACTAAAGAACGTCAATAGATCTTCAATGTATTTGTATATTAATACTCACATGTACATTTACATAAATGAGCTATTATAATGGAGAATATACTTTTGTTAACTCAAAGCAACTTGAGCAGGGAAAAGTACAGATGCTCTCCAGCATGGCTCATGACCTTACAATATTCTTACACAAAATGAACTAATAATATTACAATTATTACGATTACTACTTCCACTTCCACTACTACTACTACTACTACTAATAATAATAATAATAATAATAATTTAAATGAGTTAGTTTATTTACTATAAATATTTCTGGAAAATTATAAAAAAAAAATAATCCAGATAATACAAAATTGAACCTACATGTTCCATGACGTTTGGAGTTCTAACACTATTTAAATTAAATGTCCTCTTTTTCAGTCTCACGGAAAGTTAGCTGTCTGTTTTTCTGCACAGGACAGTTATCAAAACACAATACTGCAGACATGGGTCGAGGAATTTCTTTTCTCAGTTTTTTCATACACCGTGTGAACAGTGTAGAGAATAAACCGTAGAAGTACTGACAATCAGTAATTACGAATCCTTCAAACATTTTCGGACTATTTTCTGAGAAAGAAGAATCTAACACCGCAACAAATCAGTTTGTTTGAATGACAACTGAAAACAACAAAAACACATACTTCACTGCAATCACTAGAGTTAAAACGTATAATTCTAATTCGTCAATCTTTCTACTGCAATAAAGATGACCGCATGATTATCAGGTACACTTACGTTACTCCAGCCGACCCGCCTGTTGTGTTTTCCTGCTTTCTCCGAGTGAGTTGTCTGATTATTGCAGAGCGGGCCGGATGAATGAAGTTAAGCCCCCTCCCTTTGTTGCCTCTCTCATCGCGCCAGCTCCCCCTTCATCTTTTAGAGGACTCGATTCTGAAATTAGTGATCACAGATACTGAACAATACATTGTTATCTATATTTATATCAAAACAATTTAAATACAAAATATAACAGAGTTTCAACACAGGCTGTAACAACCCTGTACCCTGCTGTAACAAAGTCCTTTAAACTAAGTCTCTAAATCCTTCCGCAGCTGCTCAAATTCACAGCACTTTTGTGCCTGCTCCGGCACAGGGCACATGCTCCAGCACAGGGCACACGCTCCGGCACAGGGCTCACAGGCCACCTGCTCCAGCAGAGGGCACACAGGCCACATGCTCCGGCACAGGGCACACGCTCCGGCACACGGCACCACACAGGCCACCTGCTCCAGCACAGGGCACACAGGCCACATGCTCCAGCACAGGGCGCACAGGCCACATGCTCCGGCACAGGGCACACGCTCCGGCACAGGGCTCACAGGCCACCTGCTCCAGCAGAGGGCACACAGGCCACCTGCTCCAGCACAGGGCGCACAGGGCACATGCTCCGGCACAGGGCACACGCTCCGGCACACGGCACCACACAGGCCACCTGCTCCAGCACAGGGCGCACAGGCCACATGCTCCGGCACAGGGCACACGCTCCGGCACACGGCACCACACAGGCCACCTGCTCCAGCACAGGGCACACAGGCCACATGCTCCAGCACAGGGCGCACAGGCCACATGCTCTGGCACAGGGCACACAGGCCCTGAGCGCTGTTTTTGGCCCAATTTATGGCTCAGCCGATGAGAGGTAGAAGCTGTACAGGATCTGGTTCTGTGTGATGGTTCTGACAGAATTTGCAGCTCAGAGACAGTGGAAATAACAACTGTAGTGCAGTGACTTTTCTCATATGTTTATTAAAGAAAGGCCCACTCCATACAAAGGACGCTGAGAGTGGTGAAGCTAACGTTCACAGATCTGGCTGGAGAAGTAACGCCCTCTCGGTCACTTTACAAACACGGTCTGCATCCTGTTAAGGCACTGTTCCAGTGTGTGGATGGGCCCCACAGTCTGCATCCTGTTAAGGCACTGTTCCAGTGTGTGGATGGGCCCCACGGTCTGCATCCTGTTAAGGCACTGTTCCAGTGTGTGGATGGGCCCCACGGTCTGCATCCTGTTAAGGCACTGTTCCAGTGTGTGGATGGGCCCCACAGTCTGCATCCTGTTAAGGCACTGTTCCAGTGTGTGGATGGGCCCCACGGTCTGCATCCTGTTAAGGCACTGCTCCAGTGTGTGGATGGGCCCCACGGTCTGCATCCTGTTAAGGCACTGTTCCAGTGTGTGGATGGGCCCCACGGTCTGCATCCTGTTAAGGCACTGCTCCAGTGTGTGGATGGGCCCCACGGTCTGCATCCTGTTAAGGCACTGTTCCAGTGTGTGGATGGGCCCCACAGTCTGCATCCTGTTAAGGCACTGTTCCAGTGTGTGGATGGGCCCCACAGTCTGCATCCTGTTAAGACACTGCTCCACTGTGTGAATGGGCCCCACAGTCTGCACCCTGTTAAGGCATTGCTCCAGTGTGTGGATGGGCCCCATGGTCTGCATCATGTTAAGGCACTGTTCCAGTGTGTGGATGGGCCCCACAGTCTGCATCCTGTTAATGCACTGTTCCAGTGTGTGAATGGGCCCCACAGTCTGCATCCTGTTAAGGCACTGTTCCAGTGTGTGGATGGGCCCCACGGTCTGCATCCTGTTAAGGCACTGCTACAGTGTGTGGATGGGCCCCACAGTCTGCATCCTGTTAAGACACTGCTCCAGTGTGTGGATGGGCCCCACGGCCTGCATCCTGTTAAGGCACTGCTCCAGTGTGTGGATGGGCCCCACAGTCTGCATCCTGTTAAGGCACTGTTCCAGTGTGTGGATGGGCCCCACGGTCTGCATCCTGTTAAGGCACTGCTCCAGTGTGTGGATGGGCCCCACACACTGGAACATACTTTATTGAATATACTTGATTTTTAGAATAAATTGTCATTCTCTCTCTCTCTCTTTCTCTCTCTCAAACACACACACCCACACACACACACACACTCACACTAGATAACTGACACCGGAGGCTTTTAATTTTGGTGTACACACACACACTCCTGCAGACAGGCATCAATAATTCAGAACGTTAATTGAATTGACTGTTGTGCTTTTAGCAGAGAGGGGACACAGAGTTGTTCTGCAGAGAGTCTGAAAGACACATTCTGGGGTGGGCTGGAAGCAGGAGAGCCCCGATATGGGGTACCCCATTATATCCCAACACAGCGCACCCCAATAAAGCACATCCCAACAGTATAAACCCCAATACAGTGTACCCCAAAACTATGTATACTTCAATAATGTGAAGTCAGTTTCAGTGAGAGTGTGTATGTATGTGTAAGCGTGTGTGTGTGAGTGTGCATGAGTGGGTGAGTGAGTGTGTGTGAATGTGTGTATGAATGGGTGTGCGAGTATGTTCGTGTGTGTGTGTGTGTGTGTGTGTGAGTGTGTATGTGCGTGTGTGTGAGTGCGTATGTGTGTGAGTGTGTATGTGGGTGTGAGTGTGTGTGAATGTGTGTATGAATGGGTGTGTGAGTGTGTGAGTGTGTGTGAGAATGTGCGTGCGTGTGAGTGCGTATGTGTGTGAGTATGTATGTGGGTGTGAGTGTGTGTGAATGTGTGTATGAATGTGTGTGTGAGTGCGTATGAGGGTGTGAGTGCATATGTGTGTGAATGTGTATGTGCATGTGTGTGAGTGCGTATGTGTGTGAGTGTGTATGTGGGTGTGAGTGCGTATGTGTGTGAGTGTGTATGTGCATGTGTGTGAGTGCGTATGTGTGTGAGTATGTGCGTGCGTGTGAGTGCGCATGTGTGTGAGTGTGTATGTGCGTGCGTGTGAATGAGTATGTGCGTGCGTGTGAATGCGTATGTGTGTGAGTGTGTATGTGTGTGAGCATGTGCATGCGTGTGAGTGCATATGTGTGTGAGTGTGTATGTGTGTGAGTGTGTATATGTGTGTGAGTATGTGTGTGCGTGTGAGTGCGTATGTGTGTGTGTGAGTATGTGAGTGTGTATGAGTATATGTGTGTGAGTATGTGCGTGCGTGTGAGTGCATATATGTGTGTGAGTATGTGCGTATGAGTGTGTATGTGTGTGAGTGTGTATGAGTATATGTGTGTGAGTATGTGAGTGCGTGTGAGTGCGTATGTGTGTGAGTGTATGAATGTATGAATACTGATCGTTCAGTTTCCCATACTCTGTTAAAATACAGGCAGGTTTGCAGGCACTGACAGTGTAGCTTAACCTTTCCACCTCTGGCTCCTCACTGAGGGATCCTGAGCAGGTAACTGAGCAGGTAACTGAGTCTGAGCAGGTAACTGAACAGGTAACTGAGTCTGAGCAGGTAACTGAGTCTGAGCAGGTAACTGAGCAGGTAACGGAGTCTGAGCAGGTAACTGAGCATGTAACTGAGTATGAGTAGGTAACTGAGCAGGTAACTGAGTCTGAGCAGGTAACTGAGCAGGTAACTGAGTCTGAGCAGGTAACTGAGCATGTAACTGAGTATGAGTAGGTAACTGAGCAGGTAACTGACTGAGCAGGTAACTGAGTCTGAGCAGGTAACTGAGCAGGTAACTGAGTCTGAGCAGGTAACTGAGCAGGTAACTGACTCTGAGCAGGTAACTGAGTATGAGCAGGTAACTGAACAGGTAACTGAGTATGAGCAGGTAACTGAGTCTGAGTAGGTAACTGAGCAGGTAACTGAGTCTGAGCAGATAACTGAGCAGGTAACTGAGTCTGAGCAGGTAACTGAGCAGGTAACTGAGTCTGAGCAGGTAACTGAACAGGTAACTGAGTATGAGCAGGTAACTGAGTCTGAGTAGGTAACTGAGCAGGTAACTGAGTCTGAGCAGGTAACTGAGCAGGTAACTGAGTCTGAGCAGGTAACTGAGCAGGTAACTGAGTATGAGCAGGTAACTGAGTCTGAGGCCCAGTGTTTACCATGGGTGCTACATTGCCAGGTATGATAGATTTGTTGCTTTAAAACCTAAGGATGTTGCATTCTGTTTTCAACCTTCGAAAACAATGGACAAACCTTCCTTTGTTAAACCATACATGTTCAATTCATTGTAATTATTATTCACACATATTAACAAACAGGTCAATGCACCAGATGTAGCTGTTGATGAGGAGGACAGAAGAGTCATGATGCAAAAGAAGAAGGGTGCACCTTCAGTTATAGGTGTTATTATTATTACAGTTATTATTGGAAGAAGCCTTTTGGACCAATATTCTAAATCACTGATCCAGTCAGTTACACGACTGGGTTACAAGGTCCAGCTCCCTGCTTTCATGTTTGGTATCTTAGGCCATGTTCATAGACTCACAGTTTCAGTCTCTTATAGATGGTGTGACTGAAGAAGAAAAGAGCCAGTCAGCGAGAGAGGTACTCTCCAGTCTCAGCTGTCTCTAGATACTAAGACAATGTGAGAGAGAGAGTGTGTGCATTAGAGAGTGCGAGAGAGAGAGTGTATGTGTGTATTAGAGTGTGTGTGTATTAGAGAGTGTGTATGTATTAAAAGGTGTGAGAGTGTAGAGAGTGTGTGTGTGTATTAGAGAGTGTGAGAGAGAGTGTGTGTGTGTGTATTAGACAGTGTGTGTATTAGAGTGTGTGTATATTAAAAGGTGTAAGAAAGAGTGTAGAGAGTGTGTGTGTATTAGAGAGTGTGAGAGAGAGTGTATACATATATATGAAGTGTGAGTGTGTCTGTGAGTATTTATGAAAGTGCATATACCTGAGTGTGTGTGTATTAGAGAGTGTGAGAGAGAGAGTGTGTATGTATTAGAAAGTGCGAGAAAGAGTGTAGAGAGTGTGTGTGTATTAGAGAGTGCGAGAAAGAGTGTGTGTGTATTACACAGTGTGAGAGAGAGTGTATACATATATATGAAGTGTGAGTGTGTCTGTATTTATGAATGTGCATAGACCTGAGTGTGTGTGTGGACATGTGTGTCTGAAAGAGAGAGAGTGTGTGTGTTTGTGAGAGAGAGGATGATGATAAAGTCGGGGTCTTAGAGGGCAAATCCTGTTATCAGTAATCAGGATGAAGGTTTTAGGGCTTCAGTTTGTGTCTGTCTGTTTGTGCAGGGCAAGCAGAAAGACTGTGTGTGTGTGTGTGTGTGTTTGCACAGGGCCAGATTATCACTCCACTCTGTTCTAAAGCCATCTCAGCCAAAGCCACTTAAAGCAAGAAGGTTACAGAGATATTCCTTTCTTCCTCTCCAATTCTCTCTCCCTGCCAATCTCCTGCTGTTCATTTATCACTCCCTCCCTCCCTCCCTCCCTCTGTCTTTCTCCCCTCTCCCTCTCCTGGGAAATGGTGGTTTTGGAAAGCTTTCTTATCCCTCAATCATGATGTGTCTGGGATGCATAAAATATCCTGGGGGGAGTTAAAATATCCACATGAAACTCTAGTGTCTCATGGGAGAGTGTGAGCGAGTGTGATACATTTAGCAGAGCTAAGGTGTGCGACAGCAGCACATACACACAGTGATAAACTCTAAGGTGTGCGACAGAAGCACATACACACAGTGATAAACCCTACGGTGTGCGACAGAAGCACATACACACAGTGATAAACCCTAAGGTGTGCTACAGAAGCACATACACACAGTGATAAACCCTAAGGTGTGCTACAGAAGCACATACACACAGTGATAAACTCTAAGGTGTGCTACAGAAGCACATACACACAGTGATAAACCCTAAGGTGTGCTACAGAAGCACATACACACAGTGATAAACCCTAAGGTGTGCGACAGAAGCACATACACACAGTGATAAACCCTAAGGTGTGAGACAGAAGCACATACACACAGTGATAAACCCTACGGTGTGAGACAGAAGCACATACACACAGTGATAAACCCTAAGGTGTGAGACAGAAGCACATACACACAGTGATAAACCCTACGGTGTGAGACAGAAGCACATACACACAGTGATAAACCCTAAGGTGTGAGACAGAAGCACATACACACAGTGATAAACCCTAAGGTGTGAGACAGAAGCACATACACACAGTGCTTAGTGCTAAATTGTGCTACAGAGGCACATACACACAGTGCTTAGTGCTAAATTGTGCTACAGAGGCACATACACACAGTGCTAAGTGCTAAGGTTTGTTATGTATGTGCTACAGGAGCACATATACACACAGTGCTTAGTGCTAAATTGTGCTACAGAGGCACATACACACAGTGCTAAGTGCTAAGGTTTGTTATGTATGTGCTACAGGAGCACATACACACAGTGCTTAGTGCTAAATTGTGCTACAGAGGCACATACACAGTGTTAAGCTGTGCTTTAGAAGCCTTGTGCATTTTCATATTTCATCTGCCTCCTACATGTTCATTAAAAACCATTCAGACTCCCCAGTGTGTGCTGATGCTTCTCCAGTTTACCAGAATTTGTGTATTCTAGATTTGCCCCCATAAGCTCAAACTCTTTATTTTGTCTTTGCTGCTACATGAGCCCTGAATGAGATACTGCAGGGTTATTAAAGTAGTATTGGTTACTATCGGTAGTGACGTGAGACCATTTTCTTGCTAGCTAGCCAAGTATAGAAGCTACACAATATCCTAACATTTACGGAGGCTTCAACTGCTGTAATGTGAATGTTCAGAGTGCTCTCTTTGGAGTTTTGCAGCTAAAGCAATCATTCCAAGCCCAAACCTGCTAGAAACCCAGTGTGTTAGTTGCATTGTTCGAGTGCACGCAGCACCCCGCTCATCTGTTCACCATACTGACAGTACTGATCTGGTGTGCTGCTGATCCAGGGGGAAGAACCTTCTGCCAGTACGCTTCAATGTCCTTTATGCTTGCTCTAATCAAAATGAGTCCTTGCAGACTAATCCTGCAAGTGTGATGAGATTTTACAATTGTTTTACCTAGTAAAACTACAGCTAAAGAGCATTACCTACAACCGTTTCCTTTGGTGTATTTATTGTTTTTGACATACTCAATGTTTTGCATGTGGTTGAGTGCCTATGCCATTTTAAATGCATGTGGTTTAGTACCTATGTTAGTTTAAAAGCATGTGGTTTCAGTGCTTGAGTTTTTGTCAGGTCCTGTCAGGCTGTGAGTGGCTGCGCTATGCTAAGGCAGCAGGGCTCTGAGTGGGTGTGCTATGCTAAGGCAGCAGGGCTGTGAGTGGGTGTGCTATGCTAAGGCAGCAGGGCTGTGAGTGGGTGTGTGATGCTAAGGCAGCAGGGCTGTGAGTGGCTGCGCTATGCTAAGGCAGCAGGGCTCTGAGTGGCTGCGCTATGCTAAGGCAGCAGGGCTCTGAGTGGCTGCGTTATGCTAAGGCAGCAGGGCTGTGAGTGGGTGTGTGATGCTAAGGCAGCAGGGCTCTGAGTGGCTGCGCTATGCTAAGGCAGCAGGGCTGTGAGTGGCTGCGCTATGCTAAGGCAGCAGGGCTGTGAGTGGCTGCGCTATGCTAAGGCAGCAGGGCTCTGAGTGGGTGTGTTATGCTAAGGCAGCAGGGCTCTGAGTGGCTGAGCTATGCTAAGGCAGCAGGGCTCTGAGTGGCTGCGCTATGCTAAGGCAGCAGGGCTCTGAGTGGGTGTGCTATGCTAAGGCAGCAGGGCTGTGAGTGGGTGTGCTATGCTAAGGCAGCAGGGCTCTGAGTGGGTGTGCTGTGCTAAGGCAGCAGGGCTCTGAGTGGCTGCGTTATGCTAAGGCAGCACGGCTCTGAGTGGGTCTGCTATGCTAAGGCAGCAGGGCTGTGAGTGGGTGTGCTATGCTAAGGCAGCAGGGCTCTGAGTGGCTGCATTATGCTAAGGCAGCAGGGCTCTGAGTGGCTGCATTATGCTAAGGCACTACAGCCTCATTCAGAGTGCCTCAGGGGAAGCTGCTTTGTCAGAACCTTTAATGACCAATTAAAACTGCAGATTACTCATTAGACACCACTGCCATCTACTGTCCAGGCTGCTTAGTGCAACACCGTTTTCAAAAGAAGGTGCACAAACTCACTCATTTATAGAATACTTAATTTTATTTCTTGAAGAGTGAGAAAGATGCAGAGATCTCTCCCATCTCTACTCACAGCACAACCAGCTTCTCATTCAGGGCAATCTGTGCCTGGCTGAGATTAGCCAAGTATGTCACCATCAGCAGGTCCTGAGACCGAGAGAGAGAGAGAGAAACATTAACACTGCACTGAGAGAGAGAGAAACATTAACACAGCACTAAGAGAGAGAGGGAAACATTAACACTGC
>JAFBMS010002654.1:0-26112 GCA_019788955.1 Albula glossodonta
AAATGACAAGCTCCTGAAATGATGTGGGGAAGAGAAGATAATTAAGGAGCCACTGTGAGAGCACACAATAGATGGGAGACATCAGAGCGAGACATGGCTGTCCTGCCCGGAGTAAATGGGAGAAGGCACCACGCTCCTTTCAGGTACCCTCCATAAAGTGCAAGCAGATGGCTCCTGCAGCTGTTCAGCAGTTAGACAGCAATCTGGAGCCAGGTTTCCCATCCCAGGGGTCTGGCCTATTTCACTGGGGAATTTGCAGATAGTCTGTTCACACTGGCACACAATTCAGCGAGGCTGGAGTGGGGATATGTGCACCTCTGTCTGTTTGCTACCTCATTTTTCAACACTCTTTCCCTTCAGGTCTCCCTCTCTCTATACTCCCGCACTATTGAAGTGCACACAAAGTGATGCATTTCTAGGAAACACACAATCGTGGCTTTATCAGCATTTTTTTTCCTTTCAGGGATGGTGTTGCGTAACCTGGTCAGAAGGGAATTTTTGAAGTAGGCTACACCTTGAAATTTTGTTTAAAGATAGCAAAGCTGTTGTTTTCACCCATTTTCCCCATGGAGTGTATATAACCTACCACAGGTGAGTAAACCTGCATCATTTTCAACACTGATGGCAAAATAATTTTTATCATCAAATTCAGCACTGTGCCAAGTAATTGCACAAGCAAGCAAAATGGCCTAAAGATTTTTTATATTTTGCCCAAAGCTAATGCTTTCACCCTCCCATTGACCATTACACTACCAGTAGTACATGAAAGGCAGGAAACAAAAAAGCAATGACAATTTAAAAAGTAGTATGTGTACACAAATGCCAAATCCCAGATCCCTGGCTCAGGTTCCACCTGAATGCAGCACAGTGTATGGTGGGCATTTGAGGTCATATTCTATTTTAGGACAGCCTCAATTCTATCTAGGGTGATACTGCCTATAATTAATGAATATCAGGTGTGTGAATTGAGAATTACTGGCTTAAGAATACTATACATTTGGGATGAGTAATGAAAGCGTGTGCATTTTTAGCTAAAGCTTAAGTATACCTGGCTGATACCCATGGATGTCCTAAATGGGACACCATAGTCATTCCTTGTGGCCTGTAATGGGATGTGGACCATACAAGTTTCAGCCATGGCAGGGATTTCCAGAATGGTGATCCCTGATTTTTCATTGTAAATCATGTCCAAAAGGCATTTGGTGTGACCCCTACCCTATCACTTGCTAGGATGTACTGGTTACTCAAGCATTCACAGTGCACCTAATACTCAGTTTCTCAGCACAATAGCCATGCCAAAGATAACAAGTTACAGCATAGGGGAGGCATAATCAGCCACTACTTGCATTCAGGACAGCATGCATTGGTTTGTGGCCTCTCAGAAATGACAGCACAGCAATCAGAAAAGCCTTCAGCTACAATTTAAATCTGAACCCCAGGGTAGAGAATGACAGGAAAAACTATTGCAACTGGCAAATGTACATTTCATGCAGTATATGCCAAAATCAATTAATCTTCTGTCCTATTGATAATATAAAATATACTCACATACATAAATAATCACACATAAACCGATATCTTATATGTGTGTGTGTGTGTGTGTGCGTGTGTGTATTTTCTTCATCTACTAGGTAAATATATTACATTTACATTGTTGGTGGTATGCCCTTTAACCCTCAAATAAACTGTGTTTTTTTAAGCACTTTCAAGTGACTTTCCAGGGCCCACCATTTCACTATCAGACAGGTAACCTTATTTCAGGGAGGAGGCCGAGCAGATAACCGCTATGAGTTAAACAATGAGTCTGCTGAATCTCCACTGTTTATTTCTCAAGCAGTGGAGGAGCAACATTGTCAATTTGAAGCTCTTTTGTGTGTGGAGTAATAGGTAATTACATGAGGAGGCTACCCCAGAAATTAAATTCAGCTCCTGTTCCATCTGACTGTCACGCAGCTGAGCAGGCCAGCCCTGCCATGTGTGCCAGAACTCAGCCACACTGCAGGCTGGAAGAACAATGCAGCCAATGCCGGCATATTTGTATGAGAGCAATCTAGTCTGAATGCACCTCTTTACGAAGGGATTTATGGAAGGTGCGTCTCCCAGCAAGGCCTGGATTTCTGCATGTTTTTGTCCCATTCAGCTGCAGGAGTCTAATAATGCCAGATGAGAAAAAGGACAAATAACATGAATACATGACCCCATCTTCCCAACCATCATTACATTCCTTTAATTCATAATGTTTATAGCAACCACAGGGTACTGGTTTTGCTATAAAGTGGGTGCACACACAGTTATACCCCAAGAGCAACACATCACATATTACAGAACTAACATGTGAAAATGTTTATGTTGAATTATTATGGGTGTGCTCTTGAACAAAAGCCTAAAACTGAACCACTGATAGGGAGGCAAGTAAACAAATAAATAAATAAAATAGCATGGAACTATTTTATGTCACCAGCGATCTGCTTGCAAAACAACACAAACAGAACAAATAATAAAACATCATTTGGAAAGATGTCTTGGCTAATTGCCTCTGATGGCTGAAACTCAATCGTATCCTTTGTAATTAGAATAAAAGGTACTGGAGAGGCACCAAGATTTCCGTGGAGAATGCATTTTCATTTTTTAGCAGTGCTGGTCTGAGGTTAATTTGATAGCTCTTTCCTTACTGTCAGTCCATGTCAGTCAGTGCTGAGAGATTGAGGAATTACCTGCTCGATCAATACTAGCCCTCTTTATATATTTTTAAGAAAATCAGCTTAGCGCAGATGCAGATGCAGATGCAGATAAACAGGGTTAGAGTGGAGATGCCTGGCACATCAAGGTGAACACATGTATGTATCATCTCAGGGCAAGTTTGGAGAGTTTTTCTGCAGATACTCCTTGAATTCTGTCAGTGATATTGCTGCAACACAGACAAAAATTGCTACAAATAAATTGTTAAATTGTAAAATTGAAATTTTTAACTGAAAAATAAATGAATAACACCATGTGTAATGATTGTTAAAGGCCCCACTTCAGCCAGTATTCATAAAAGGGAAGCCAACAGGAAAACTACAAGTAAGAAATTGAAACTAGCAATAGTTTCACTGGAATGCTAAATTCTGGACGTAGATCATTGTACAAAACTATTTTCATGATACATGATGTGCTACGATCCAATGTATAGCTTTAAAAACTACAGGATATGATGTATAGCTTAACATTTCAGGATATGTCAAGTGGGCTTCTTATCTTATATTGGCGCAAAGCAGCGCTAAGCTCAATGCGGGGGGGGGGGGGGGGGGGGTGGCATTTGAGAGACTGAATTTAAACCTCTTTATCTCAGTCGGTCTCTCCTAGATGGACTGTACCCTGAGAAAGAATGTGTTCAGATTGACTCATCGATCATACCTCCAGAAATAAAAATTTAGATTGAGAAGAGTAGATAGCAGAGTGGTTAGATGTTTATGCAGTAGTGGGACCATTGTTGGAGGGCTGCTGAGGAACAGGAGGGCTCAAATCAGAGCCTAACCATGACAACGTGAATCAGGGATTCACATGAATTGATCTTCCTGTGCCACTGTGACAATACCACTGCATTACACCATGACAATAAAACAGACACTCTGCCCACATTTATCTTAGAATTTACTCATAATATATAAACACATAGCCACCACAAGCATGAAACAGGAATGAGAATTATGCCTTTGGTTTTTATGACATTACATACATGATTGAAAACAATTTTAAAAAGAAACACAAGAAACAGTAACTGCTTCTAATTAAATTTGAAACAAAAAACCGATGACACTCAAAATATTTGATGTAATTTTAGAAAAATAAACTGCAAAAATAAAATCTAATGATCAAATGAATGCTGGGTAACAAAAGCAAAGAGCACTCTTTTAATAACACAGAGCAATAATAAGCTGAGGCCTATCTTTTATCCAGTATACACTTACCATCACAAGCCACTGTATACTAAATATACAGAGTGCAAAAGATGGCATTATACGGGTAATAGCCTTTTATTACTTTGTAGCAAGTGGATTATGCTGGAAGCCTCTATATTAATTCTACTGAATTTAAAATGAATTGTCTGTATTCTACACATATGTAATTCATAGTCCATCATTACATAAAATTAAATAATTTACATGTGATCCAAATGGTTTTGATTTCATTTTGATTGCTGCTGAATGCAAGCCTATGTGACAGGCATGTCCCTGATATAAAGATACAAAGGACATTCAGCTGTAGATGAACGAAATCTCATCTGAGAGACTTGAGTCTCAATTGTCAACTGCTGTGCTGTAAAATGGAGGTTCATTGTAACATCAAAAGCAACGTTACCTCCACTCTGTCATTTTCTTGTTCCATGTAGGGATTCTGAGGGAGAGCCTCATTTGATTACATATCACCAGAGAGCAATTAGTTGTGTGATGTATTTAAGAGGACCATGGTATTCATGGCAGTGTCAAACATGGTGCCAACTCTACATTGTATCATTTTCATTTTTCATTTCAAGCAAAATGTTCTTCAAGAAAAATCTTGTTCAATTAACCCTTTCCTGTTGTGTTCATAAATCATTGTTTTTTTTTTTGTTTACTTGTAAGTTTCATTCATTCATTCATTCATTAATCCATCCATCCATCCATCCATCCATCCATTCATTCATTCATTCATTCATTCATCCATCCATCCATCCATCCATTCATTCATTCATTCATTCATTCATTCATTCATTCTTCCATTCATTCATTCATTTTTACAAGCAAACATATCAAGGTACAAATGGACAAATAAAAGGCCATGAATAATCATAAAACATGAGTGCATGCACAAATGCTCACCCGTATTGCACAAATATATATGCATGTGTATGCACTAATACAGAAACACACAGACACTCACACACACATTCCCCATTGTGTAGAAGCTGCAGGGTGATGTGCAGAATCAGTCCTGAGGTGAAGAAGATGAACAGGAGACTGTTGTGTCTCTAATCCTTTTGTCTGGACTCCACAGAGGCCATTTTGCATAAAGCAACAGCTGCACCATAATGTTATTCAGAGAAGAGAGGCGGAAGGTCAGCTGCCGCTGGTTTAATCATGTAAATCGCCCTACCTCTGAAGAGTGGATGAAAGCTAATGCTTCCGCGACATTAGCCACATTGCCACAATGCAACAAAGAAGAGTCCTTTTAAAGACCATTTTGAAGTCTTGAAAGGTGAACCTTGCTCGCTGGAATCAGTGTTAAATGAAACACTTGCTTTCAAGATACTCCATGCAAAGACTCTGTAATGCTGCATAATTGTTTTTTTTTTTTTCTCTTTTTTTTTAGTCCCAGTGTTCCGGGTCTAATTTTAACCAGCAGCCATAGTAGGAAATCTGTTTCACTGTCTCCAATGGCAGTTCAATGTTGAAATTCAATAGATTTCTTGTTTTTCTCTCATTTCCTCTACCAGCTTTCTGAAGAGAGTGGAGTATAGCAATGCAGTGAGTGGAGTACAGTGATGGAGACTGTTTATGGGTAAGTGGGCAGAGGGTTAGCCTTGGCAATATCTGGCTACACTGGGCCTGTGTTTAGGCTTTACAGACACACAGAGACACACACCGGCCCATTCACAGATCTGACAGAGGCCTCAAATGTACTGTGCCCTAAAGGAGAAAACCTCACCACTTTTGCCAATCATTGCTTTAATGATAACAGCTTAGTCATGAAATGGTGGTATTGTGGTTTTAGCTGTGTGTGTGTGTGTGTGTGTGTGTGTGTGTGTGTGTGTGCGTGTGTGTGTGTGTGTAGAGAGAGAGAGAGAGATGCAGGTGTGCATATCCATGAACATTATGATGATGTTGTGTTTGTTTGCACATACTGCAAGGTCTCTTCTGGGACTTGAGGAAAATGCTAAATCTAGTTTGGGTGGGGCGGATTATTCACTGCAGTGCCATGCCTCTCGAAATGCATCATTTCCTCTGGTGCTGAAATGCCTCTGGTTTTGCAGAGCTGGATTTTAGGGGCAACTCCAAGTGAACCACTGGGGGAAAAACAAACAAACAAACAAACAAGCAAAATTCTATGGATCATGTGTTTAAAAAAGTGCAGCGTTAGCGTGTGGATGAATGAGTAATGACATGCTGATGGTGTCTGATTGGCACACTGGATACAATAACGTTTGAGTCAGATTGTAAATGAGAGGATTTTTCCCTCTTGAGTGATGACTTTGGTGTCAATTGAATAAGAGATACCCTGTGACAGATGGGACCGGGATCTGTAAAGATCCTACACCTGTGTACAGCACTGAGCTGTACCAAGAGGGAGCACCCTCAGAGCTTCACTTCTTTGTTCTCATTTTGTCTTTATGTTTGGCTCTTACATGGTATTTTTGGTATTTGGTAACCAAGCTTTTCCTGCTGTCACATATGGTCAACAATTAATGGTATACTTATGGAATCAGGCTACAGATGTAGCTGTGAAATGTATTTACCAGGATTTCAAATTTACATTTTTCATTCGGCTACTTTCACTAATATTGTGTAGTAATATTTACTTGTTCAGTTCATACCCGACAGTCAGAACCTGGATTGAAAAGCACCTCTGTGCTATTATGTTCTCCCCAAGGCTGTGACTGACATAGTAAAGCCCTTCACAGTTGATCAAAACACTGTGAGTAACCTCATAAAATATCTCTGTTTTCCTATTATAGTCATACAAAGCCCTCCATTTCAGTTCCACATATACTTGGGATGTGTTACACACACACTTATATATTTGTATGTCATGACTTTTTGGAGTCTGTGAGTTAAAGTCATCATCAGATGCTGGGTATCATCTCTGGTGATGTTCTGCCAGGCCTGTACTGCAGCCATCTTCAGCTCCTGCTCATTTCAGGGCTATTTGCCTTTACCTTTCTCCTCAGTATGATGTTATACATGTTCAATTGGGCTGTGATCAGATGACTGTCTTGGCCAGTCAAGAATTTTCCAGTTCTTGGCTTTGAAAAACTCCTCTTGTTGAGCATTATGTGTAGGATCATGGTGTTACAGGAGGATGAGGCGCAATTCAGCAAGTCTGAAGAAACTTGCTTGAACTTGAGAAGATAAGATGTTTCTATGCACTTCCAAATTCAGTCTGTTGCTGCTATCAACAGTAACATAAAGAATAATGACAAAGTGAGCTAGTCGTAAGGTAGTATACTTTGGATCTTGAGCAGTTCCTTTCAGCATTCAACCTCCAACCCTGATACAAGTGAATATTTGTCTTAGCTGTCCACAAGACCTTTTTTCCCAGAGCTCTGCAGGCTCTTTCAAGCTTCTCTTAGCAGCTTGTATCATGGCCATCCTGTTTTTATGTCTAAATAGTGGTTTGCATGTTGGCGAGTTGTTCTGTTCATGAAGCCTTCTGTGGACACTAGTAACTGACATATCCACTTGTGTTTGTGAACTGTTGAACAGGTGTTTGGGTTGTTTTCTTCTTTATAATGAGAATTCTTTGATCATCAAATGTAGAAGTCTTTTGCAATTACTGAGCTCACCAGTGCTCTCTTCTTACAATGATGTTCCCAACAGTTGATTTGGGTAAGACAAATGTTTGATGTATGTCTGACAAATGGTTTTCTTGACTTTCATTTGCACAAATCTGGTCCTCATGTTGAGACACACCAAAAACAGGTTTGATAGTGAACGCTCGATCATACTCATGCTAAGAAGGCAATTGAACACACCTGATTAATGAGATTCACTTTGTAAGCCATTTGTCCCAAACATTATGGTACCTTGAAATGGAGGGGCAATGTAGAAAAAGCGCTGTAATTTTTACATGGTGAAACCAAAATATATACAAATAAAATTTTAAAACTTTAAAAAATGTAGGAAATTGCACCTTAATCTGAACCACACAAGAATTGTTTGTACAGCGCCAGGTCAAGGGAAAACAAATATTGTGTTTGTGTGTGTGTGTGTGTGTGTGTGTGTGTGTGTTTGTGTGTGTATGTGTATACCAAATGTATTGTACTAGTTTACTTCTTAAGCAGTAAAAATGATTATGCATTTATGAACTAATTAGCATGAGCAGTGGAATCTTTGCTCTGTTTCTCCTCATAGCTTCTTTGCCAAGGCTTGCTTCTCCCACTGGGAGACTGACAGCTTTTGGCTGTGAGGCATGGATCCCAGTCTGGCCTGGGTGATCCAAAGCTTCAGAAGGTCATCTCCATAGACAATTGCAGTATCGTCCTTCAGCCACACCTCCGGAACACAAATCTTCATTCATCCGATTAACCTGTTGCCCCGCTGTGTTGCAGAACTGCAGAGATCAATCAATCCGCACTGTAATTTCAGTCGGCTTCCCAACCTGCTGCGAGCCAAACCATTCATCAACACTTATCAAGTGCCAGTGTTTAAAAACATTTTTAAAATGCATTGGGTGGTTTCTCGGGAGGTGTTGGGGGTGGGGGTTATTGTTGAGAGCAAAGTCAGCTATGCTCATAAAATATCTCTGTTGATATAGCTTGCAAAATTTGCACTTCGATAGTGACCTTTGCCAAAATAATAACCTGTCCTAAGATTTAGTGGTAGGTCATTTCCTGGGATGTCCATACCATTGTTCTGAATGGATAGAATGTGGGTTTAGCATTGAGAAGGGAAAATGGTAAAGGTGAATGGGGGGCTTGGTGGAAAGTCTTTGGGGAGTGAAAATGGATTCAGGTGCATCTTGGTTTCCTCAGGGCCTCTGGCTGTGTCTTGACCCCACCGCCTGTAAGTGGAGAGAGATGAGAGAGTACTGGGATACAAATGAACACTCACAAGCAGGAGAAAGCAGGAGGATACAATCAAATGTGCTTGTATAAGAGTGAGCTGCAAGACACAAACAAACACATTCAAATTGAAGAGAGCAGCAGGATACCTGTACCTGCTCTTTTTTTCTGCATGCCCTGTATGTATTAAATTTAAATAATGAAATTATCACAATACACATACGCTTATTGTGATAAATTCATTCGAGATATTTTAAAAAATGCAAAACTCTATACCAAGGTTTATTAATTATAATGCGTAACAAAACTCACGTAAAATACTTTTAAATGTGTGTAATAATAAGGGACAAATAACTTCAAATGAATGAATAATTAAACACAAGGGGGTTTGGTTGTGGTATTACCACAAACCGCAAGATGGCATTCCTTGAATACTGCGGTAAGGAAATTTTTTTACCACTGCAGCCCTAGTCAGGCTTCTGAAAAAGTATGTAAATCCTTTCACAGAATCTCAAAGTTGTTCAGTTTCATTGCAGACTGAATTTTTCCAGTTCCTGGAGAGCAGTTTCTGCCTGCCTGCTGTATTAAACAAACCACATTATCTGATCATCAAAGTGTGGAACGTGCATTTATTTGAAGACATAATGAACCCATAAATTTTCAGAGAGAAATATGATCTGGCCTCATCAGAGAGGCATGCGCTGAAATAGATGAGAGATTAATGGGGGTATCTTGGGCGCGGAATGTAAAATTGCTTTCCATCGAGCAAAGACCTGCTGTATTGACAGACATTAGGTCTCACATTGTCTTCTTCAGCATGTGCAACCACATCAGCCTCACACTCAATAAGAGATGATTAACAACTGCAATACAAATGTGTCATTTTCAATATTGTTCGTGAACCTTGCACAGTCAGTGAATTTAACTCAAAGCTTAGAATAATATTAGACTGCATAGTTTTCCAGGTAAACTGACCTCTCTTAGTAAAAATAAAAGTTGATGTTGCAACCTACTGAAACACGATCCTCATCTTGAAGAGAAATGTCACTGAGCTAGTGCATTGGGGTGATTTTTAAGGCTAACAGGTTAGACAAAAGTGGCCATATGTTATTGCAGAAATCATATACTTTAAACAGGGTTACAAAATATCACTGTTGACATCAATTCTTAAATTCAGGGATCAATTCTTAATATCAGGGATTTGAAACTTAACTTGAAATCCTTCTTGCAATGTGACTTCTAGTAACTTGAGCATAGGTTTGCTCTGGCCACCTTAATTTTGGCCACATTAATGTTGCATTGTCAATGGTGTTAATTTGTGAAGATTGATTGATAGCACATATTTTGTCATTCACCAACGAATTTGGATGCATTATCTTTGAAAAATCACAAGTACTGTTCTTGTTCCTTGGACACTTAAAGACACACCCAGTCACGCAGTCAGGCATTCCAGCCATAGTCTAGAATTCACACACACACACACACACACACACACACACACAAACACACAAACACACACACACACACACACACTTCTTGTGTTCAGAAATGCTTCACTATTTAAATTATTTTGGATTTTTATATATTTCGTCTTTGCATATTTTGGGGTAGCAATGGAAAACAGAACCACATTCATTGACCAGGTACAGTGCACCACACTGGCATTTTAATGCTGTAGGCCTACTGGCAGTTCAGCTATTGTCATATTGCAATACTTCTGGACACGCTTGGTTAAGGATTGAAAGTTAAAGAATGCTACACTCCACTTTATAAGAAAAGCCAAGCACAAGATCACACCTAAAAAACTAGACACGGGAAAATGCTTCATGGGAGACACAGTTTTAATTCATTGATAGGAGTCAAAGCTCGGTCAGATGTGGTTTCACAGCTATATTTGTTCTGTAATAACAGCAGGATGTGTTGAAAGCTGAAAATGATTTGTTTTATTTGTTTTTATTTATTTTGTTTATTCCTCTGAGCAAGTGCTTATTCTATAATGTGTGTTAATTCAACAAAAGCAAAAAAGGAAGAAACTGGAATGTGTGTTACCTCGATCCATTTGTGTGGGATAGTATGGCTTTACTCATGAAACAAGTCCTAAACCTAGAAATGCTTTCAGTTTTGACCTTTTCCTTACATCAACAGCTCACAATGTGTCTCTCAGCTTTATTTTTAGTAGAATATCCCATTTTCATTACCAGGTTTGCCCAAGTTCTGACAACTTTGATCATGTAATGTAAATATTTTTCACATTCCCAAACATTGTCTGAATCTTTGTGGCCACTTTGGAATACATATGTGCATATTAGGATTGTGTATTACAATTTGTAAAAAAAAAAAAAAAAAGCAGCAACAAAATGGTATGATAGATGATGTCTCCTTACGTCAGGCATACTCATGTATTTAGAGTTACTAACGGTACAATGCACATCCATGGTCTCATCTAATGCCTATATTCTCATGGGAGGCAGCGATACACAAAATGCTTTGGCTGTTATAAAATAGCAAGGACTATGTTTTTTGTTCTCTGTTGCATGCAAAATCTGAGGTAATGGACCTATTTGAATGACATCTCTGTGGTAAGACATGGCTGATTAAATTTACCAAGGTCAGCCTGGTCCTCTCAAATCATCCTTTTTCAGTAACACCTCCCATTCATCCCATTCCCTTTTTCCCTTAAATCACATTTCATTTTTTATAAATGATTTCTTTGAAATCATACTATTTAATTTAAATGAAGACCCGTGTGCTAAGTGGCTCAATATTGTTTGAACCCAACCAGTGTGTAATGGAATATAAATGCAAACGCCTCCACCACTCCGGCAGTGGCTGTGCTGCAGGTTTAGTGCGTCATCAGTCAAGCATTTCCATTGTTACAATTCACTCACCTACCTGGTGCTTTTCACCCAGACTCACTCACAATATGTAGCTCCCACTTTGTGCAGCTGAATTCCCTCAGTAGTTTGGTCCAGGAACCCTCCTGCAAAGGTGTTTATATATGCTTTTCAATGCATTACACAAACTAAAATATAAAATATAAAATATGCTACCTGTACCTGATTTTCATGAAATGCACAATATTGTGCAAAGGGTTTATATAATATAATATAATATAATATAATATAATATAATATAATATAATATAATTTAATATAATATAATATCATATCATATCATATCATATCATATCATATCATATCATATCATATCATATCATATCATATCATATAAGACAAGTAAGTTCAAATACTGCGCCACTCGACAGAACTACCACCTAACAGTGTGTCTGTGTGAGTGTGAGTGTGCGTGTGAGTGTGAGTGTGAGTGTGCGTGTGCGTGTGTGTGTGCGTGTGTGTGTGTGGAATTTAAGTAAGTATTACTGCACTTCTACTACAATTTAAAAATCAGAATTTATGGAAATTAAACAAATTAAACATAACTGATATTCTCTAAACTCTTACATCTTGGGTTGTAAGCCCCTGAAAATGGAATTGCCTTTTTAATGAAAGCCATTTGTTTCATTAAGAACTGACTTGCTGGCAAGCGATGCCCACTGGCAACTGCTTGCTCTGTCTTCTGTACATTAAAAACATTTAATCCACTTTAGAAATGGATTTTATCCATAATACTAAACAAACAAAAACTGCCTGATATATATGATTCATAGCACAATGGGCTGTATGGCTTTTTATATGCGAGTGTGAATGTATATCCAATCATTTTTGGGGTCCTTTATGTGAGTGGACCTTGCACAAGGAAATATTATTTTCTACAGTTAGATGCAAATATGTTGCTGCAGTTAGATGCAAATATGTTGCAGCAGTTTATATGTACATATGTTACATTTCTGTAAGGGTTAGTTGGAGAGTACATTTTCTCAAATAGAAATCTGGGATGGGCCATTGTGGGATGTCCTCAGCTCAGTGATTTAAATCAGTAAGAGTACCTATTATGACAGTCAGGTCTTCTCAAAGGGGAATATGAAGCAGCAATTGACAGCACATTGTAGCTCTGTTCACAGTGAAGATGGTAACGTGGCATGTAAGAAATATTGTTGGGTTGCAGTAAATGTACGTCCTTAGCCTGTTTATTTTTCCATTTGTTATGGGGATTAAACAAATAGTGGCCTGTGCATTTATCCAAGGCTTTTTTTCCCAGAATTGTAATCATATTTTAATTGGCAGCCAACATTCTCAGAGTCCTGATTAGGTTTGTTTTGTTCCTTATTCCTCCTGAAACCGATTGGAGATTGATTCCAAGTGAGAATGAGAGGTGCTCTGACCACAGTTATTTAACCCTGATATTGAAGGCCCTGATTAGTCAAGTGGGTGGGTGGGAAGGCCTTCAGTCAATTAGGCCAAGCACAACAGTTCTGACCTTCCTTATAACAATATTGTTATGATTGTGCTCCCAAAAGCTCCATCTTGAAAATTGACCCCATGACAACATTAAATAACGCCTCTAGGTAACAAATTCAAGTGCAAGCTTTGTTGTATACACACTGAAAGTATTCATTTTTTATTTCTTAAGATATAATGTAAAAGAAGTAAAAACAGACAGAAACAAATCAAACAAAAGGTTATTGAATGGCGTTTTATTTATTTGCTTCACCGCTGTATTTACCATTAGACTTGGCTGTGCACCTTTCCTGAAGATTTTGATGTGATTAGTTAAAGGGGTACACTGGATGAGCCATCCCTTGGCCATATGTCTCACGTGGCTGTGTGGCCAATTCGCCTCATAAGATAAAAGTAAGACTTTCTGCTGTTGGAAGCAGCACAACCATCATTATGTTGTTATTTGTGTGTGCTTCAAGGCTTTTATTTTAATACACAGACAACAGTCATTTGCCAGTGTTCCTTCCTCAAATACACAGTAAACTACTCATCTCTCGACATGGTTTGGAAAATAGGAAGAAGTAGAAATGATTTTTTTTGTCACCCTGTATACAAAGAAAATCAGATAGATAATGGGTACATAGATAGTATAGATAGTGGCCTCATTTCTGTCTGAATTTAACACTAAATGAAAATTTGTTTTTTTTTGTCGTACTACAGCTTTAGTTGACAACAGAAGTGTGGCATTCATGACTGTTGTTGTTATCATGAATTCATTCATTCATTCCAACCAGAAGAAACTTCAAGCTGATGTTTCACATAAACATCAAGGTTGTTTTGTTGGCCTCCATTTCCCTATGATAATTCATGTTTTTCTGGAATGGTGTTCTCCTCCACATGCCTCAGTGGAGACAATTAAAGCATGACAGCTCTTCATTTAAGGAATGCTGTTTTACCTTGTGGAGATGAGCGTGTGGCATTCTAATTATCAGCGAGTGGCACATGGCTTCCTCAAAGCATCATCACTTCAGCGGTACTGCCTGATAAATCTGACAGCTGAAAAACACAGGCCTGAAATTGCAGGGATTAATGTTTCCAAGGCACTTACAATGGGCTTCCAGCACAAGTCCAGAGCACCACAACGCTACTGAGGCAGGTAGAAAATCCATTTACAGCTTCCCTGGGCCTTTCATTCATTCTTTAAGCCTCTACGCATCCAAAGAGCCCTTGACAGGTTTGGCTTTCATCTGGCAACAGTAATTAAGGTTGCTTGAGGTGAAACAGATTATGTGACGCAAATTATATGATGCAATTCAGCTAACACAGGTGTGAGTGAGCTACCTCATCCATACAATGGTAAGAAGATACTGGAGGATTCAAAGTTATGTTTGAGCAGCCTTACAGTTAATGGAAATTTGCTGACCTTGCTTTAGTTGTTGTCATGTTATATCCTTCATTGTGGTATCATAGTTAGGGGGGTAGACAAGCAAAACAAGCACAAAATACAAAAAGGACTGTATTTTGAAGTAACAAAATTTAAATTAAATAGTAGTCTACACATACTGAATTGTGGTTTCACAGTCCTTAAATCCTTCCTTCCAACATGCTAAACATGCTATGGCGACATAATGCAAAACCACCTGCTTAATGAAGAAAATCCTGAAAAGCGTAAATGGCTAAGGATACCCATGTGTTATACAACCCAGAACATTCTGAGGATGGATCTCTTCAAATCTATAATGAGGTAGAAACTGTAAATATGGTAGTCTTTGCAGGCGAATTCACATGCATCCATTTCTTCATATGCCAGTTAATATGACTGTGAATGAGAAAAAAGCTATATATTTAAATACACTTGCCATTTAGCACTTAATCTATTGCAGCACTCATTTGGTTAACAGCCACACTCATCAACGTATACATGTATTACACATTTACATCAGACTCTTTTATACAGCTTTCTGTTTGTGCAAGCAATACATATCTGCATCCTGCTTCAAATCCTGTGGTGTGTTAAAAACTGCACCCACACATCTAACCTTAAGCTGTGCACATAGTCAATTTTATATGCAATTTCATATTCAATATGGCATGAATTACTATTTTCTCACAAATGTTACATTGTGCATAGGAACATCATTCACCATGTTGGTAAATCAGGAATGCAAAAAAATAATAATTTTGTGTATATAAATGCATATTTCCATGCACATGTTTATAAATTAGACCCCACATCCTTGACTGTGATGCCACACTGCCCTATCTTTTGAATATTAAGTTTGAGCAAAAGTTGTGTTATAGTATTACTTTGCCAAAATATTGGTAAATGCATAGCTCTATTTTGTCATCATCTTTATATGATATATATTATTTCAACTTATAACATCTGATATAAGGTTATTAACTCAGCCTGCAAACAAGATGAGATTTTGTTTTTTTAAAAAAATTAGATCTTCGTGGAATTTGTTCCTTAGAACAAAAGAGATGCTAGAGGTTTTCTGTTGCCACATATTTTTGAGTTCCAAATGATATCACCACCTGAGCTGTGTTTGCAAAAACCTCTACTTTGCTTCAGATAAGCAATTTGCAACTCAGAGAGACAATTTTCCTTCAGGGTACAAAATAATGCGCTGCCCCAGTAGTCCCTTAAGTACCACCAGTGGCACATTATTCTGCTGATGACTAATGAGAGAACAGACAAGCAGAGGTGTAAAATAAAATAGATAGCATATGCAGCTGTAAAACAAGCAAAACTACCATGGAGCCCTATTTTGACAACACAAAAAGCCTGGTGCTAGCGCAAACACAACTTTCACTTGTTCAGATTGATATTGTTGAGTGGTCCAGAGTGGCGCAAGTGTATAAAATGGCAGCCATTGCACCATAGTTGGTATTTTTATCCCTTTTATCAGTGCTTTTTTGTTGGGTGGGTGGAGAGAGGGCTTGTTAAGACAATTGGGGCTGTTAACGGGCCCAAATGGTAACTGTGTTTGTATCATTAGCAGAGCGTCCAAAAAGGTAGTTTTATAGTCTTGTTTAAGAGACACCCATTTGAGACTGTCTGTGATTAAACCAGTATAAAACTTTGGTCTAGACCTCCCTAGTAAGTATTATAACCAATGATTAAAGGTCAGTCATTAGTGGTCCTGAATCCATGTGAGTCTGTCGCAAATCATTTCCATCTATATTACTTTCGTATTACACCTCATTGGGTGTCAAGGGGAGATGTAGAAGAGGAAGAGGAAGAGAGGGCAGAAATAAGTGAGTGAAAAGCCATTGATGGAAACCAGTGAGCTATAAGTCCTCCTGTTATGTAATTTTGGAAAAGTGAGGGGTAAATTATGTGTGATCAGAGCTCATTTTCACAGAACATGTAGAGAGAAGCTTGGAACCTGCCTCTTTGGAATTGCAATGGACAGCAACAGCTGTACCCATTTTTTTCATCCAATTGTAGCAGAAAATGTAGTACATTAGCAAAGTCTAAATAAGTGATCCCACATTACAACAATATGTTTGCATCCAAGGCATATTCAGCTGTACACAAAATTAGGTGAAACGTGTGCCAATGCATTGCCAGAATAAGAAACATGAATAAATGCCAATTACATTATTTTCTGTAGCTAGATAATGAATAGATAGATATTTTCAATAGTTAAAAATGTATTTTGAAACAGGATCATGCTTTGTTAAATTAATCACTTGAAAAATGTTCTCAAAATTCAAAGGCATGATGTGAAATTGAATAGCTGCATCAAAACTGCATGGGTCATATAAGGAAATGTTCTGTTTATCCATCATGTCTCTGTAGCAGTCACCCATTCTCTGGTGCTTGCTGGTAATTACCTTTTATGGATTATGGATTTTTTTTTATCTTGATTTGATGTTGCAGCATGTTCAATATTCCTCTAACTTCTATAGTTGACCAACACTGTCTTTAAGATCTTACCTTTTTTTGATACAGATCAGAAAATTTATGTGTATTCTTTACTTGCCTCGGAGAATTGAGGTGTAGTTAAAATATTAGTTTACCTGGCTGTTTGTGCTAACTTTAAAATATAACAATATCTTAGCCAGCCTTAAGTTGGACACACATATACCACACATTGGGGTGATTAGCATTTGTGCACTGGATGCAATCATATTTGTTGCTCTTGCTACGTGCAGCACTGTCTGTATACAGCTCCAGCAGTTGCCGAACAGACAATGAATTATACCCCACTGTTCTTTATGGGCTGAAATTGAATACCTGTAGATTTACATTTTCTTCATGGGAAGGGCTACATTAATGTGCGTGTGTGCGTGTGTGCATGCGTACATGCGTGCGTGTTTTTCTTGCTCATGGGTACTTAATAAATGATAGCCTTGTTCTCTCTTATTCTTTTTAAAACCACTTGACACAGTATTGTAGTTGTAGCAGTCACCATGGTCACCAAGTCAACATAATTCATGTACAAATTAAAACTTGCCAAATATTTATAACATATAAAAAGCTAACAAACAGCAATGAAGATGACAGATCCAAGGGGATCTGCCATCATTAGCTGCATGAAGCAGAAACCATTAGGAGAGATCCCAGGGAACTCACAGATGTAACGAACATCTGAACCAGAGACTCCCATACCCTCATCAGCCCCGGTCCTGATAGGGACTCTTCAGCAAGGCGGTGATTATGGTTGAGTGGCACATAATCCAGGGAGAGTTTTATTAGCTAAAACCCAATAATCATGTCTGCACTTCGGGACAGATTTGCCATTTAAGGACCCTTCCGTGATGGTTCAAACCGATATCTCATTTCAAGTATATTATATGACTTTCATTTGTCTTGTGCCTTGTTTGATTTTTATTATTTCTGCATTTGTTTGGGTGGAGGAACACACTTATAATTGCCATCAAAGTTTTTAAAATGTAGACAATGCTGAATATGTGTAATGTATCCTTATGTTCAATGGTGACTTTTTTGAAAATTGGATATGGGTGCAGGATCCTCATGAAAAGTTATTGTCACCAAGGGTCCTGTGTCTGTAGCCTAACATCCTGGTTTCCCCCACACCCACCACCCCCCTGCCTGTTTGTAGAGACTTTGGTAGAGACAAGCTTTGGTTCTTTATTTTGCTTTCAATTAATTTCTTTCATGATTTGTCTTCTATCAGTTTAATGCTTTAGTGTTGAACCTTCTGTAGTGTAGACATTGAATTTCTGTCTTGGTTAATGTAATGAATTTCAATAAATGTTCATTTTAATCTAGTTAATTTGTGTACCATATTTGACCCACCAGATTATTTGTACACATCAACTCTTTTCACTAACAGCATTGTTGGTAACCATTTAAATGTGGGGGGTTTTACATGGTAGGAGTGTGGAGTGCATCCCTTTTGCATCCCCTGTTTGTGTTCATTTTTATGAGTTCTGGACATTAAACACAGGTTAATGGTAAAAATCTGCTGGACAGTTCACAAAATTCCTTACTTAGATCTTTACTCAATAATATTTTGTTCATAACTTGCAATGCAAGCATTTTCTTTACCAACCCAGTTTAAAAAGGTAATTGTTGAGCTCATTATGCTGTATTTGATTCTGAAAGGTATGGACAATGTTGATTAAATGTAGCACAAATGAGATGTGTAACATATTTACTCAAGGTTAGTCTGGTTAAGATGGGGGGTGTAGATTGAGTAAGTCTACCAATAAATAAACATCTATGAATATTTACATGAATGAATGATCTAAATACCTGCATAAATACTGAAGATGGAGTCCATAGGAAAGTGTGTTGATCCGTACCCAGGTGAGAGAAGTGTGCGGCTTTGGCATAACAGCAGAGTCAGCATTTTCTGCTCTCTGCACTGCAGTTTGTCATTAGTGGAAGAGCCCCCTTTTGCTCCCCACAGCAAACACCGAGCGAGCACTTCACAGCCCAGCAGCTCGCCCCATGCACCTGCTCTATCCATCCTGACCTCACCACCCAAGGCTGCGTCCTCCATCTTCCCTCATCATGTGGCCGCCGATTGATCTAACTTCCCCACACTGCCACCTGCATAATGGAGACATGATTAATTGCTCTCTTATATGCCACAGAAGGAAAGAAAAATTTTTTTTCCCTTCAATGCTGTATAGATTTTATTTATTTTTAAAGTTTATTTTATTGTCCTTTCTGTTTTTTTATTTTCACTTGTCTACTGTTTTAAAAAGTCTACCCATCATACAAATAGTGAGAGTAACAAGGTAAATATTTTCTGAATACTGTAATATGTATTGTATCATGTGAGGTACACATAATGTGTCCTGCAAGAGATTGTTTTAATCCAAATTTATGTTTTTTGTATTTAATCTTGGGTGCATGACTGTGTTAGTGTAAATATAATGTGAGCCTGTACTGATTCTGGGAAAAATACTTTTTAATGGGAAAACATACAGTAAAAAGGTTTTACAGACATACTTCAACATAGTCCTCCTTAAGATGGTCTGCTGTAATATCAGACACCATTTGCTTTAGATAATTATGTTATAATGCAAATTTGATTCCCAGATCCAATTTTCATTACTTTGACAAGCTTCATTGGAGATCTGCTACATTTTATTCCTTTGCAGAGGCTCCTCTTATTTTAGCACATACTGGACAGCTCTTTTTCTATTCTCTTCTGTCTGTTTTGCCTGTTGTTCTTCCCCTTCCCGCTCCTAAAACAAAAAAAATAAATAAATAATAAAATATCTCTGACACTCTCCAAATTTCCATGTTTATTTTCCATTATTACTTTTGTTAGCACCTATGAGTTAGAAAATCTCCAGCTGAGAGAGCGATGATCTTGACAGTTTTATCAGTAAGACTTTTTTGGATGCAGATGTGTTTTGGCAGGAAAATACTGTGAAGATCAGACGAACAGAACTTTGTAGCGAATGATTAATGCTGCTGTAATCTCTCCACTTGCTGTTCGTCAGGCTGGGCTTCAGCTTTCAGAATGCAGTAGATGGGGGGTGTAGTGTTTAGTGCATTTAGGTTTCAACATGAAGGTCTCAAGCTCTAGCCGTGTGTGCCACTACATTGTTCCAGGTAAAATGTGGCTTAATTGTAAGCAAATATCCATTTGTATACCATGGCTAAATGGGAGAGAGATTGTATGTTTTTTGGTCAATGAGGTATACATTTAAAAAAAAATGGATTATGTCAAATTAACTATTTGAGATGCACTGTCAGTATTGAGAAATTAATCATCAATTCTTTGTTAACGAGTATCTTTGCTGGAACGATGCGCAAAGCGGGGTGGCTGTGGATGAAAACGGAGATGAACATCACAGAGTGGTGAACCCTACAGCAGAGGCACCACAGCATTGCAGCACAAGTCCTCCAATTAAATGAATCTTAAATCCTGGTAACCTGGTTGGTTCTACAGCCAGAGCACTTTGCCACATGCCACTTTTACCAAATCAACTGATACTTCTTTGCCAAAATAAAATGTTGACTTAGGGATGAGATGAAAGGCTGTTAAATGAACAGAACTTTGAGGCACTTTCTGGATTTAACTTTTAAAGAAAGCACAAAGCACCCTGCTGTTAGATAGATGCACCAAATTTCCAACGGTCTGGATAATAGTTGTAAATAATTATAAATTCACTCTCTGTGGCCTCCAATTCCCATACTGTCTAGGAGTCGCTCAACTGCAGCTTGAACCCACGGCATTTCAAGCAGAGATGAATGACTCGGGAAAACCCAACTTTGTCTGATGATTTATTTATGCACTTGAGAGCTCTAATGGTCTGAGACTCTGTGCTAATCACTGTGTTCATCTGTCTGTTCTTTTCCTTCCATGAAAAGCATTCCAAATGAATATTGATGAATCACATTATTATATGAGCTTTGAATGTAGAAATGGAGTCTTTGCATTATTGTTTTACTGGAAAGTATAATATATTAGCCTCAGATCGCTCTCTCTCTCTCACACACACACACATGCACACATATATATATATATATATATATATATATATATATATATATATATATATATATATATATATATATGTACACAATGTGTGGCTATTAAATAATGATACTAATGCTGTAATTCAAGAAAACATGAAGAAAACAAAAGATTCGGTAGCCACTTTGTTCAATTTCACCAAAAATGTCAAATTGATGTATTGCTCGATTTTTGAAATGACCATTTTTACCACATGTCAGAAAAATCTTTCTACTTCAAGTGATGCGTATCAGCAAACTTACTACGCAAGTCGACTGAAACTTTCAAGGGTTGTTTATGCTTGCCCATTGGTCAATGTACACCACATTAGTTTGACTTAAATAAGCCAGTCTCATTATTTAGGCCTGCATTTCTTTATAGGAAAGCATTTTGTGGGATTATAACATATTAACAAGCAAGAAGAAAATGATTCTGTTTTGATATGCATAATGTTTTTTTACACTTCTTTGCTTTCCCTTACTCCAGTCAAAGACTTGATGAAACATGTTCTTTTCTTCTTGTAGAAGGTCATGTGAAAAGCCTTCTAAAATGTGCGTACTCATATTGTTGTGACAAGGAACAAGGTAATCTGAAAATACATATGTAATGTTATCTTTTGAAACATCAATACCAGTCCTAATTTACTTTTTATACACCCTAGGGTTTTTTTTTTTTTTTGTAGGGACGTATAACCAGGGCAATACATAACACCCAACAAATACCAAATACAACCAACATTTCTGTGGACCAGTCTACTGGTTCTTGAACACTTACAATTTATTGAAATAAGGTGAATGTGGCATTGACATTAAGTGGGGATATTGTGCTGCTGCCCTGTTTTTTTTTTTGTTTTTTTGTTTTAATGTCATCCAATTAGACTACTTTCTGTCATGATCAATACTTTTGTCAAATATCCTACAGTCTTTCTCCTTCAATCAAAATAAATTATTGTTCCATTTATGTCTTAGCATTGGAAAGCAACAATAAGGTATGTATAGACCACAGTAGAGACCGGACTGAATTCAGTCTCTCCCCCTCCCCCAGACTGCAGCTCCATATGCCGCTGCCAAATGATGCTTGTGTAATTTCACCTTTGAGCTGGCCGTGAGGTTCCAAAGGGAAGTCTGTCGCCGCTTCTACTCCCAGAGCCTCTCGTGTTCCAAGTCCTCCAAAAAGTCATCCCTTTCTCATAAAAACGACAAAACAAGCAAAAGGGCATTTAATCGCGAAGAGGGAGGGCTCAAGACTGGCGGAGATACTCCTGAACTGAGTGACTAGACTGTCCTGACGTGTTCTTGCTCCTGCTTGTCATGTATGATTTCAGAGCGGTAACGCTAACCTAGCCATGTGCTGCTGGGCTGCCTCAGGCAAGTGTCACTTTCAGTTACACACGTGGCGGCGATCCAGGGGCCAGGCCAGCGGTCAACAATCCGCCATGGCTCAGGTCAAGTGGCTTCCTTTAACGGCTGCTGGAATCCACGAAAAAGACCAGCAATTGAAGGGGAAGTCTGGAGACATCTCCATAAGTACTGAGCTGCCCTCATTAGTCAAAGGTCAGGACTGACACAATATATCTACTATTAAACTTTGGGGAGAGATGGTGGAGGGGTTTGATTACAAAACCATGCATTCAGAAGCTCTTCTCATCTCACAACGGTGAAATCAAGAATTAAGAAATCACCCCCCTCTCCAGGACAGGCTAATGAAACAGCCATTCTCCAGAAGCTCCTAAAAGGCTGCTGCTGCTTTGCAGTTCCCTCTGTCAAACTGTTCCACTTTCTCTCAACAGTGTTGTGTCTGCACTGCTTCCTGCTCCTTCTGTTCATCCCTACCTGTGTGGATAGCAGGAGGTCTTGTTTCATTTCTCACAGACCCCTCTGTGGTTCACGCTTTGAGACTCTCTCTGCCTCAATCATATGGAGAGGCATGCTTTTTAATCTGTTAAGGTCAGTTATTCATAACTACTGTATTTTAAGAACCAGTCAATTAAGGGAATATCAGTGTTTATGGGCAGATTTTCTTATTTTATCCTATGCAAAATCATATTCCTTTCACTTAGATCTTCTGTCAGCACTGGCGTTAACAGACTGCTTTCATGCAACTGAATTCCCAACAGTTGAAATGGACAAGGACACCCTAAAGGTTCACAGTGTTGTTTAGCATCACATTGAACAAAGAGCACATCTTTGTCTGTCTGCTTCAGTCCTGTGTGTCCATGGTACAAATGAGCCCTGATGAAATACACAGCCTCTGGTTTTAAGAAAAAATAGAGGAAAAAGTTGTCTTTGTGTGTTTATTTGCCAGTGTCCTTGGGTCTTTCAGTTACACCTAGTGGAAAGGCGTATGGCTATGTCACAAGCTGTCCACATGAATGCAGATTGACAATGGCTTCTTAAAGCCAGCACTCAAAGCAGTGGTGGTGGAATGCACACAAATTGATCTCAACAGTCATTGGTGCACAGGTGGGTGAAGAGGGTGGTGGTCTGAAAGAAGCAGTGTGTGGACAAAGGAGCTGCTCTCTGCTTCAGTACAGGAGGAGAAAGGAGAGCAGTACATTACAGAAGTCAATCAAGGTTTTAGTAACAGAGTAGCATCTCAGGTTAACCTAAATAATTCACCACTGAGTCATACTAAAGCTGAAAGAGTGTGCCTGAAACTCCACTAAGCATACAGCAATTGCTGTGAGCGAATGAGAAGCTAATTCTTTGCTGTGGGATCTGTGGCACAGTCCTTCTATCGAAAGAAAAGTGACAAATGCAGGTCGGTGCAAGTGTGTTTCGTTTGCTGCTAAACAGAATGAATAATCAATGGTCAAAGTTAATTACATTGCTGTACACTTACCCCTTCCTTTTTCTCAAGCTGAGATCTGTGCACACAGACACATCAGTGAAAGTGACTCTGCGGGTGCAGATGATTTTTTTCAAACAGAAGCATGAGTTTAAAGTTGAGCGTGAGTTCCCAGTATACCGAATTACAACAGCAGTCCAGCCTGCTGCCTGGCTTGATGTCCTGAAGATAAAGTGCCCTCCCTCATCACTGTCCTCCAGAACCAGGGCTCCTAACAGCTGAAAAGACTGATGGGCACACAGCATAACCATTCCATGGAAAATGTTGCATGAAAAGCAAATTCATGGGGGGCAGCAGTTACTCCAAGATCACAAGTGTTGCATTAAAGCTATGAAGGTCTCTCTCGGGCCATTGCACATCACTGTTTAAAATTAAGCACTGGGCACCAGTCAGTTTCATTAAAGCAATAGTATGTTTCCAGTGGATGATAATCTCATTGGCAGAGTTGCAAATTACTCTCCATAATAGATCTTACTTGGATGTGTCATTGCTACTCTGTCATTAAAAATGCAGTTCATCGGGTATGTGAAAAGAAGGTTAACATGAACTAATTTGCCTGTGTTTGTTTCCCAGTAGGTTCACAGAATGGGAGTACAGCACATCACTGAACTTGTAGTGAGATTCCCAAGCAGGAGATTGCACTGGTTTTCAGTGTGCACATCAGAGTGGGCTGCTGAATCCTGGCCATGCAAGTACCTCTCATGGCCATCAGCTCCATAGGGCGACTTCTGCTGCAGCCAATCCCAAAGGAGGGGTTTGAATAGGGAGGATAGGCCTGTTGTTTAACACCTGTTGGTGAAGCTGGGTGACAGTAGTCTGCCCCCCACAAAATGAAGATGAAGCACTGTAAACCAGTGCAATGAGTGTGAAGCTGAACTGCTCAGTGAGAGGAACCAACATCTAGCAGACATGATCCTCATGAGAAACATACTCACCTGCACTCTTCTGAACTAGCTGAATGGACTAATAGGATAGACCTACAAATAGGATTGGGAATTCCATGTCATTCCCAATTTCAAATAGGATGAAAGCGGAAATAAGGGATAACAGATTTTACATTATGTTAATTTAATTATATATTCATAGTCACAATGTGCCTGCTGGCAAGCCATCTCAGCTCAAACTCCCCCATAAGGCACAGGTGAGTTAATTAATAAATGTTATTCTAATTAAATCAGCAAGGGGTCCAACTATCCATGGATTATTGTTTCCTATAATTAAGTAATTATGCCTGGCAGGTTGGAACAGCTGCTAATGAAGAACAGCTTTGCAAAGAGCAGCCATGACATGTGAAATGGTCAAAAGCCAGTATCTTGGAATGCTTTAATTTTTTTTTTTTTTTGGGTTGGTGGGGGGTGTTGGTTGTAAACACCATATTTTATGTATTGTGTACCACTATATAGACATTAATGTCCCTCTGTACAGCAATTTATTATTGTGAAGAAAATAGCTGCTCCATCACTGAGTTGTTGAAAGGTTACCTTCAGGCAAGGCCAAGGGAAATGGAAATTACAGGCTATAGCTAATAGGGAATGCGACAGATAAAGGAACTGCTTTAAAATTTCCTTGCCCCTATATATCCCTTCCAAGAAATGAAATGAACCTCATGAGAAACATGTTATTGAGGAAGGGAAGAAAGAAGAAAATGCCTGTCAACATTTTTGGCATCATTTTTCCTTTTCAGCTTGGAATATTGATACGTGAATGAACACAAGCCTTCTTTGTGTGTGTTCTTGGTAAATGACAGAAATGTAGTTATTGATCTCTCTATTTCATGTATTTCCATGCAATGTTTTGTGTTGTGATTCAGGTCCTCTCTTTCCTGATGAGCGCATGTTACTGATGCTGTGTGCTGTATCCTAACAGCTTGCAGTCTGAAACAGCACCAAAGGATGAAAGCTTTTCAGCAGGAGTAGAGTCCTTTTGTCTTGAAATTCAGTGTTATTTTTGAACCAGTCATTTATGTTAAGTCATTACTTGCTCTGTTGTATGGAACACATACATCTATTTAGCAATGTGAAATAATACAACTGGTCACCGGAGACACAGAAAACAGCCACAGGGGAACTGACCGGACAGATTTTTTTTCAGACTGTTGAATTGTGTTAAAACTGTGTCACTTGTATCCCATTAAGCGCTTTGCTGGTGCTACCCCCAGGCCGTCACAAGGGAAGATGAATATCCTTCTTCCTCTTTTCACTGTTTACTGTATTCATGCCAGGTTAAACAGCTA
>JAFBMS010002655.1:0-26105 GCA_019788955.1 Albula glossodonta
TTCACTCTCCAGGTACTTTGTCAGTGAAATGTGCCAAAGATCATTTCCTGCCACCATCTCCTCTATCTTCTGCAGCAGCTCTGTGACCTGAGTGCCATCAGTCCTGTTCCTGTTGTCTAAAACATGGTACCTGTTCCCACATTTATCTACGAGCCACTGGAGGGCCGTCCAGCTCTCAATGCGCTGCTCAACGGATCTGTGTTTAAGACAGTCCCCCCAGGTGAACAGCACTATAGTGTGTCTCCAGACTCTGTCACTGAGCAGCTCCAGGTGTTCCTCCACTGCTCTCCTGTCAGTCTCTGTAAACAAGTACCAGACGTCAATCACCAGGAGGAGAGCATGTGGTTCTGCAGGAAACAGAGACACACTGCGCTTAATCTCCTGTTTAGCTTCCTCTGGAGTTTCTCCAACATCGTACCTCCCAGGCCACCCAGGTGTGTCGACCACAGTGACCTGCCTCCCTGCTACTGCACCCTGTCTCTTCACACACTCTGTAGTGTCACTCTCAGTGTCAAACTCCTCTCTGGCCAGGATGGTGTTTCCTGTTGAACTCTTTCCAGACCCTCTCTCTCCCAGCAGCACCATCCTCAACTCTGAGAGATGGTTTGACTCTCCTGTTAGAAACAGTCAGAGAGAACTCTGTGTGAAAACTGAAATTATAAACTTTGCAGTTATCTTCACAACCCACTAACCTTGATTATGAGACCCTGTGTGAGACACTGTAAAAACATTCCAATCAGCAGGGCAGGCTAATGTGTACAATGTTTTCTTGTATATGATTACATTACAACTCAAATCCTGCAAAAATTTATATTAATTTTATCTTTTCCTGCTTAGTTTGAGTCTATTGTAAATGTTTATTTATACTTAAATAAAACTACTTGCATGTTTTCTTCTTTAATACCAATGTGTGTTTTTATTTTGTACTAACATTACAAATACAATATGTAATGAAAAACCTCACTGAAAATTGGGGTTATGTTTAAGTGATCAAGTATTTTAACTAAAATTATAAAACATTTGTGTGATAATTGCCCATCTTGAGATGTGACTCCAGGTAAAGGTGAAAGAACTCACCCATGAGGAGCGCTCTGAGTGTCTCTCTCTGTTTCTTCACCTTCATCCTCCTCTGTTTCCCCCTTTCCTCTACAGCTCTCCTCTTCTCTCTCACCTCCTGTAAGGCCTCATCCAGCAGAAAATAAGCACCACTGTTTCCTGCCACCATCTCCTCTATCTTCTGCAGCAGCTCTGTGACCTGAGTGCCATCAGCCCTGTCTGTAGTGTTGAGAACATGATACCTGTTCCCACATTTCTCTACAATCTGCTGTAGACACTTTTCTCTCTCAATGAGCTGCTCAATGGCTCTTTCACTCAGTTTCTCCTTACTGGTGAACAGCACTACTGTGTGTCTCCACACTCTTCCTGGTAGAAACTCAAGTGGTTCTTCCACAGTCCATTCTCTCCCTCTGAGGGTCTCTACAGGGATGACTATGAGGAAAGCATGAGGTCCTGGGGGACACAGAGGTACACTGTCCTCAACAATTCTTTTGTGAATACGTAGAGGATCCAGTGCAAAATACCCAATCCACTGCTCAGGTGGAATGACCATAATGACCTGCTTCCCTCCTACTGCACCCTGTCTCTTCACAAACTCTGTACTGTATGTCACAGTATCAAACTCCTCTCTGCCCAGGATGGTCTTTCCAGCTGAACTCATCCCTGTACCGTCATTACCCAGCAGCACGATCCTCAGCTCTGAGAGACAGCCAGTCTCTCCTGTAGATGAGAGAAGATAATTTATCCCAACAAACACAAATGATAAACTATTCTTACAATTATAATCAGTTGTTTTTGCACAGATCACAGATATATTTTTTAATTTGAACTTTTTTATTCTGTTGCAAAGAGGAGAAACTCAGTTTGCTGTTGAGACCAATGATCATCAAAGCGGGGTGGGGGGGGGGGGGCATATGCCGGGTAACGCTCCCTGCCCTTCCTGTCCTGGGTGTGAAAAAGCCCCCCTCATTTTGAGACCATTTCAAACAGGCCTAATGGAGGGCTGAGGCAATCCCCCCAGGGGGTAATGGCCAGTAACATCAGGGGCACTTTTGCCAGATTTCAATAAAAGAGAAAAATATAAAGATGAAATAATGGACGTTGTTTCGTGGCGTTAAAGGCATGCAAACCAGCCACAGCGTCTCTCTGGTAAAGTAAAAGAAAAATTTTAACAAGGGGCACAAAGACTTTTTGCCAGGGGCTTGCAAAACTATAATAACAGTGTCATCTGTGGCAAAGTGTTTTTGTCAATTCGCAAGATGATTTAAAAAGCAGCAATGCAGCATGAATTATGACTGATGATGATAATCAGTCTTTAAGAAGCATAAAGCAAATCAGTCAGCATTTTTTGAGGTTCCCTTTTCTAATCTTTTCACCCCGACCCCGAAAAGAGTCTTCGCACATGACTAGAATGAGACCAAATTTACTTCACAACTCCTAATATTATGGAAAGATATGTTTAGTTTTGATCTACCTTATTTGCCTTGATTAACTTAGGATAACACTGAGGACTGTTTTCAGGAAACGACTCCTAAAGTATCAGTTTGCCTTCAGCACTGACTGTAACACTTGCTGACAGCAGGTCCATGTATTATAAGTTTGTTTTTTATTTAAAGCTTCAGCTTCTGCTTTTTGTGTGAAAATCAGCATTAAGAGCTGGTGAGTGTGAGCAAAACAGAGAGTCTGTGATAGATTGTGAAACCTGAGGAATTTACAAGATTAATATTAATATTTGCTTTATTGGCCGGTGCAGACATCAGACATCTAAGCAGTGTCACTCAGAATTTTATTTGATGTTTATCTGTGTTTCCAAAAAGACATCTCTACTCGTTTCCAGAGTTTACCCACCTTTGGACATGTACATCTCTCCCCAACTTTTATGACCTTGTAGTGCATCATGTGACAAAACTCAATTTCTTTATGATTCAAATCATGACCTGATAATAATGTTATCAATCAAATATTAACATATGCAATATCATATTTAATGTAAAACAATCAATAATTACCTTGAAAATATCTATATGTACATTTTTGTTGCATGTAGCCCAGGAACAGTCTGGATTGATCCCCAGCACAGCGTACATGAGTCTCTACAGAAAGTGCCTTTTAGCTGGACTTTGAACGGTAACTGAGAGTATATTATTCACAGGATTTCATTTGCCGATTCAGTATTTTGATTAATTGTTGTTATAATGCTGAAATTTACAAATATATGAATGTATATGTATAAAAGCAATTATTTTTCTTGAATTGTGTATTTCAGGATTTTATTACAAAAAAAACTTACCCATGTGTAAGTCTGGAGTGGAAGACATTTTATACCTCCTGAGTCTCAGAGAAATGTGTGTGTTTCCTGTGCTCTCTGCTGATCTTCCAATTCTCTGAGGTTTCACAATTTCATGATTTTATCTAAATAGTTCTTTATATTCATTACGGGGAGGATAAATCCTTCGCTGGTCTCATGGAACACGACAGCAAAATCTGAACTAAAACCTAAGAACAACTTTTCAGTTCTGTCTTCTTCCCTCAGCTTCACCTTGTAACGTATCCTGGTCTTTACTTTCATTTGTACAGGATCAAAGTACAAAATATATCTTGTTCATCATGCTGTTTATGGTGTTGTAATCATAAAAAAGTGGTTAAGACTTAGGGATGTCAGTACAGTATTGATTTTAGAATTTACATCTCCTAAACTTGGAATGACCAGTTTGTGTAGTTCACATTGCTTGGATTGAGCAGTTTGTGTAGTACACATTGCTTGGATTGAGCAGTTTGTGTAGTACACATTGCTTGGAATGAGCAGTTTGTGTAGTACACATTGCTTGGAATGAGCAGTTTGTGTAGTTCACATTGCTTGGATTGAGCAGTTTGTGTAGTACACATTGCTTGGATTGAGCAGTTTGTGTAGTACACATTGCTTGGATTGAGCAGTTTGTGTAGTACACATTGCTTGGAATGAGCAGTTTGTGTAGTTCACATTGCTTGGATTGAGCAGTTTGTGTAGTACACATTGCTTGGAATGAGCAGTTTGTGTAGTACACATTGCTTGGAATGAGCAGTTTGTGTAGTACACATTGCTTGGATTGAGCAGTTTGTGTAGTACACATTGCTTGGATTGAGCAGTTTGTGTAGTACACATTGCTTGGAATGAGCAGTTTGTGTAGTACACATTGCTTGGATTGAGCAGTTTGTGTAGTACACATTGCTTGGATTGAGCAGTTTGTGTAGTACACATTGCTTGGAATGAGCAGTTTGTGTAGTACACATTGCTTGGATTGAGCAGTTTGTGTAGTACACATTGCTTGGATTGAGCAGTTTGTGTAGTACACATTGCTTGGATTGAGCAGTTTGTGTAGTACACATTGCTTGGAAAGAGCAGTTTGTGTAGTACACATTGCTTGGATTGAGCAGTTTGTGTAGTACACATTGCTTGGATTGCTGCTTTTGTCTTTTATATCATGACTAATGGATGAGAAACCAATGAATTTCCAAATGGCACCTCACTAAGTCACTGGAGAGGTTGATTCTGACACTTTACTCTTACATGATGTATTAAGCATGTGATTTTAGTATAGAGCACACTAGCCACATATAATAGTTTTTAATTCTGCAATAAACAACTGAACTTGACATTTCTGTGTATCTGGGGATCAACGTGAGATCAAAGCCATTATAGATTTCCTCTCTCACTGAGTCTCAAAGAAATGTGTGTTTCCTGTGTTCTCTGCTGACCTTCCAATTCACTGAGATTTTACAATGTAATGATTCTGTCTTCCATATTCATATATATTCATTATTGGGAGAACAAATTATCAGCTAAATCTGAACTAAAATTTAGGATTAACCTTTCAGTTCTACCTTCTTCCATAAGTTTCACCCTGTAGTTTCTTTACTTTCAATTTTCCAGTGTCAAAGTCTATCATTTATTGTATCATCATGCTGCTTATGGTGTTGTAATAAAAAAACCATGTTGTAAACAGAATCAGAATTATCAGTATGGTACAGTGTTGTACAAGTTACAAGTTTTTTTTTTCTTTTAATCACTACATCTCCTAAACTTAGAATGATCAGTTTGTGTAGTACTGCTTGTGTAGACACTCTGCAGTCCCTTAGCTGAGCTGCGCAGTCACTCTGCAGTCCCTTAGCTGAGCTGCGCAGCCACGCTGCAGTCCCTTAGCTGAGCTGCACAGTCACTCTGCAGTCCCTTAGCTGAGCTGCGCAGTCACTCTGCAGTCCCTTAGCTGAGCTGCGCAGTCACTCTGCAGTCCCCCAAGCTGAGCTACACAGTCACTCTGCAGTCCCTTAGCTGAGCTGCGCAGTCACTCTGCAGTCCCTTAGCTGAGCTGCGCAGTCACTCTGCAGTCCCTTAGCTGAGCTGCACAGTCACTCTGCCATCCCTTAGCTGAGCTGCGCAGTCACTCTGCAGTCCCTTAGCTGAGCTGCGCAGTCACTCTGCAGTCCCCCAAGCTGAGCTACACAGTCACTCTGCAGTCCCTTAGCTGAGCTGCGCAGTCACTCTGCCATCCCTTAGCTGAGCTGCGCAGTCACTCTGCAGTCCCTTAGCTGAGCTGCGCAGTCACTCTGCAGTCCCTTAGCTGAGCTGCGCAGTCACTCTGCCATCCCTTAGCTGAGCTGCGCAGTCACTCTGCAGTCCCTTAGCTGAGCTGCGCAGTCACTCTGCAGTCCCTTAGCTGAGCTGCACAGTCACTCTGCAGTCCCTTAGCTGAGCTGCGCAGCCACTCTGCAGTCCCTTAGCTGAGCTGCGCAGTCACTCTGCAGTCCCTTAGCTGAGCTGCGCAGTCAGTCTGCAGTCCCTTAGCTGAGCTGCGCAGTCACTCTGCCATCCCTTAGCTGAGCTGCGCAGTCACTCTGCTCTTGGTGGAGGCACAGCTGGTGCAGCCAGGGGAGTCCCTCCATCTTAATGAGTGAAATCACACCAGCTATAACGCTCTCCTCATGATTCACTGTGTATCTGGGGTGTATTCAGCAGTTTTCACACCAGTGTGCTCTGGGGTTAGCTAGTGCTAATTCTCATCCATAAAACTAATACAATACAAATACAGTAAATCAATACAAACCAACAGCACACAAAATGATCAATTAAAATTGTTATGGAGGCATGTTTTTTTCCTGGAAGTATTCAGTCACGATCAGCTGGCTTAGGTCAAATGGGCACTTCACTTGTGTAAATTTTATTTTAAGTCATGCTTTGGCACTGAAAGACGTGCCCCTCCTTCTGGAGTGATGACATCATCACTGTGTCAGTAGTCCTGTTGCCATTTCTCCAGTTACTGGGAGGAGCCTATTGATCCAGCTGTCAGGAGAGCTCCACTAGGGGCAAAAGTGCACCCAAGGGCAGAGTCTTCATGGCCCTGGGGAAGAGAGATGATGCACGGTTCGATTATATTGGTGGATGTTGGATAAAACATCTTACTTTTCATTCTAGACCTAAGAGACATCTTGTGAAAAGAGAGGTATTTTGTCTTACACATAGAAGGATGCAGATTTTGGACAAGATATGTTGTGCAACCTCCAAAGGTCCATGGGAGATATCCCTTCCTGAGCAGAGCCGTGTGAACACGACCTCATGTGTGCACATCTCCTCAAAACAGCCCCTCCTTTAAGCACCTGGCCAAAGTGTTTGGACATTTCAGACCACTATTGGGACACTGTAGAGTACGCAGGAGCCCATGAAAATACTTAACTGCAGCTCAGAGATGTACTCACACTTTGGGGGCAATGGTGTAATACTCCTGAATGTTTACTCCTGATTCACTGTGTTTCCATTATCAGTTTGTGACCCCAAGGTCTGAAAGTGTGCAGCGTCTGCCTGGCTCAGTGCTGTTTAATTGAGCTGTAAGAGGTCACGCAGGTGTGAGGGTCTCACCTGCAAGCACTTGATGCATTTCCCAGTGGACATGTCCCAGATCCTGACCTGGAAGAGAACAGGAAATTAATGCACTACCTGAGAAACCTACCTGGGTACAGGAAGCTGAAGCTGTAACACAGGTTGCAGTGTAGTATAATGGTTAGGGCCCTGAGCTTGTAATGCAGAGCTTGTGGGTTTGAGTCCAGGTTCTACTGGGGCACTGCTATTGTATAATTTAAAAAATCCAGCTACATAAATGGATTGTATATACACTCACATATATACATTTGTGGAGTTGAGAGCCATGTTTGTCCAAAACATCATGGAAGCACTGAACATGTGTGTTGGGGGAGAGAATTAAGTCCTGAGTTATTCTTTATTTCCCAGTCCTTCACCTTCTTTTCATTCTCTCTCTCTTACCATGTCATTCTCAGCGGCAGACGCCAGCACTAGACCGTCCCGGGAGAAGGCCAGGGTCCGAACCCATGCCCCACACCCCTCCAACACAAAGATGGCTGACCCTGCCCTGGGCAGCCACACCCTCACTGTCCCGTCCCAGGAACCCGAGGCCTGGGGGGGGGATGCAGCAGTGGGGAGAAAGATGAAATGAGCCTATCAAGCCGAAACGAACCTTAATCTCAGCAAAGAGCCACAGGGTGTGATTACTGATTCCCCTTTTTAATCAGCACTTAATTGACTTAATTGGAACGGTTAATTACAAAGTTAACTCACATTTACCGATTTCTGAATTGGTCACAGAATTTCAGGTGACAACAAAAATCAGCACACACAGCAGTCCTCCAGGACCTGGAGAAAAGGCCACTAGTGTTCTATGGTGTGACAAGTATTCCTGAAAACATCACTCCCTGTGACAGGTTAGAACATGGGTGACCAAGGTGACCAAAAACGATATGTTTCTATTCATTAAAAGCATTCATTCTGCTTGTGTTCAGAGGCTTGGGTGAGTTTTGGTGAACAGACAGGGGCAGTTTAAATCACCTCAAGCTGGTTGCCCAAACACGTCCATCGTCTCTTTCTGGGAATATTGTGCTATTCAATCAAACCTGAAGTTACATTGCAACATTATTTCATTTATTTTGCGCTTGTTGAGGCTGTGTTTGATTGAATTTGGTGTTTAACAGCTTGAATTTGCGTGACCTCACCAGCATGCCAGACACAGAGAAGCACAAGCTTGTGACATTTCCCCTGTGACCCTCCAGAGTTGTCTCGAGCTCTTGGGTGAGCAGACTCCACACCCTCACCGTGCAGTCCCAGGAGCCTGTGGCCTGAAGGCAGGGCCAATAAGAGGAGAGATCAAGATCACATGGCATTTCCCCAGCAAAATATTTTTTCAAAAGACTTGAGCTGTTCAGGTTGGCCAAATTAACATGTTGCTAACTTTCCCTTATGTATATTTTCAGATATGTATATGCATATTAAATTTTTTTTTAATTTAACCTTTATTTCACCAGGTTTGTCCCATTGAGATTTAAATCCCTTTTACAAGAGAGATCTGGCCAAGAGAAGCAGATATTTTCTAGATTTTTTAAATTATAAGTGTGTGTTAAGTTACATTTCAAACTGAAATCACTTTGCATGTCAGAACAATATACAGCAATCGCGCACAGCCTCACCGCAAGCCTTGAGTCCCGTGAGACCGCGCTGCTCTGGACGGCATCATTATGTCCTGAGAGCACTCTGACCAACGCTCCACACTGCCAGCAGCATGGACATGCACACACACATACACATACACATACACACACACGCACACACACATACACGTGCATTATAGATATGTGTGCGCACACACACGCGCACACACTACGTCACAAAAATAATCTGAGACCATGTACACTGCATAAGGGCAAATAACATTATATATAATGTGTCAGTATAAGCAGTGTTTAACAGTATTTTGTGAGTTTATGCAGAACTTTAGCCAAGATGTTAATCGCAAAAATGCTTTAGCTAATTAAATAATAAGGAGTAGAGTTGGCATAAAATACAACAAGCACAGTCCCCCCCGTCCACCACTGGCCTGATGTCCCCTGGTCCTTTTCACAATATGAACACACCTGCACATTCCAGAGAATGGCGTCCTTATCCCAGCCTCCTGAAATCAAACTCTTGCAGTCGGGGCTAAAGCTGACGGTCTCCACACATTTCCTGTGGCCTGTGAGGCATGGTAACCAGGGTAACCAGATTCACAGAGCACATGGAGCACAGCTACAGCACAGGGTCAGTTGGAACACTCCATTTTTTGTAGACTTACTCAAAAAGCTAGACTGATATCATTCGGTTTACATGTGCTCAGCGACTCACTCTTTCAGTTAAAAAAAAACTTTCTACCAAACAGTTTTTTTTAAGTACATGAAGAAAAGGTATAATTGTTGCTACTGTCCCTTGTCTCCTGTACAGACATTCAGAATGTAAGATCATAAGAACATCGTGAAGACGGTGAGGACCTTAGTCCATCCTAACTACTCATTTGCCTGTTATTCTTCAGGGTTCTTAATTTGCCCCCTTGCAGCCCTTAAAGATTAATCTTAGACACAGACACATCTGAAGGTCAATGTGTATAACCTTATTCTGTGGGTTCTAGAAAGAACGCTTTGGAGATATCAGGATGTAAGAGAAAACCACAAGGGCTCCCCCATGAGGACAGCTGAAGACCCCTTTAGAGTACTGGATTATTTATGAGTGTGCAGTGTAAGATCCCCTAACAGAAGAAACATTTCCCTCCACTGGCGATTTTCATAATGTTTAATTAAAATTATTTGTTATAAATTACATGCCACCTGTTGTTCTCACAGGTAGGTATACCCACCAGTTAGAACGCATCGGCACGTCGCAGTAGCTGTGTCCCAGATTCGCACAGAACAATCGTGGGATGCGCTTGCAAACAACTTGCAGTCGGCGGAGAAAGCGCACGACTTTACTGGACCTATGGGCGAAAAGCATTGAAACGCATGATTAGGTGTTATCAGCTGTTATTTATTTAATCATCATTGAAAGCATCCAGGGGAACATTTGCACGAAGAGAAAGCGGATACACCAGACAAAGTCACAGACAAATGTGTTCTAATAATGGACTCCCTACAGCTGTGGCTCATGAGTTGATTGCATCCCAGCATGCATAGGGACCGGGTCAGGACGAAAAAATTAATTAATTAAAAAACTTTGGACAGACCCTGTTGTCTGTAAATGCCTCGTGGCTGCTGGAGGGTATATGCTGGTGCGCATGTTTTAGGAGTCTCAGTTGACAACACGCCGGCTCAACGTGGTTATGTTTTATGAGCAACGGTAACCATACTGATGCCGCGTGGAACTTACCGGGCAAAAGATTATCAACAAACTATAGTAGTGGCTGTCAGTAGGACCACACAGAACAACTGAGCAAATCCAAATCCAGATTTCAGTCTGGAGAAACTAAATTTACCCAAAAATGGCGGTGGCCCAACAGCGAATTTCTGTCCGTTTTTTTTTTTTTTTTTTTTTTTTTTTTTTGCATTTGATCAGTTTAAACAGATGGACAAACATAGAGTTACGTTGCCCGCTTCATTCCACGTACATACAAGCAGTGCAGTGAAATGAAGCGCTAATTATGGATATAAGTTGATTCGACTTGTGTAACGTCGACGCAGTTTAGTGAGCACACCTTTATGTCCACTGGCTTTGGCTAAGAGCTGTCCGGACCTGGCATTCCAGAGGTGGAGCCTACTGTCATCCGAGCAGGTGAGCAGAATCTGACAGTCTGGAGAAAACACGCAGCAGTTCACCTGAGAAACACAACATGACCTGTCATCTTTTATTGATAAACGCACAACAGAGAAGGAGAAGTAAAACTGCAAGCTAATACCTGTCTCCCTTCCTATATTCTACACATAGACAACACCTTTGTCCTGATTAGGCAAAATGTACCTCGAAGCTTCTTGAGCTGTACTTGATTCAAAACAATAAGAAGTATTGCCTTTGAAAGATGATAATAAATAACTTACCTCCCCTTTGTGTCGAGCAAAATACTTCACACCAACTTTGGTGAAGTCCTCCGCAGGATTTCGCCACATGTTTAGAAGTAAAAACAAAGGCAAAGGGGGGAAAGAACCTTCATATATAGACTATATATACAAGATACTCTTATTTTGAATAGCACAAAAGCTCGCTGTTATTTGAGAAGGTTTGTTGAGCTGCATAGACACGGGATGCAAAGTTTCGTGCAATGTTTACACTTGGAGCAACGCAGCACGGTTTCCAGAGTTACAACCTTGGCCAATGTGGGCAGAACTTCATTGAGCTTCTTTTGTTTGCTGTGGAGGTGCATTCTTCGGTTGTTCTGTGTTAGGCACGGAGCAGAAGCCCGGTATAAAAACGCATGAATGCATTTATAGGTGGTACCTTGAAGGCTTAAATTGGTTTCACTTTACACAATATCATAGAAATAGCTGTAAATCCCATGTAAAACATGACATTGATTACATTGATCAACAATCTTATCATATTGTGTTTTTAAACTCTCTTGACACACAAACTGCGTACAGATTTGGCCAACATCCGCAAAGGTTTATATGCATTTTATATTGACAAAAGTTAAAAATAATATTTTGAAAGTTTCAAAATATGACAGAGGTGTGTCTGCGTGGGTGTTGTTTTTGTTCTTTTAAAGTGAAATCTTAATGACTTGGAATTCTTTTGTGTACCCATGTAAGATATGTATGGTCTTATATCTACCCATTTAGTAGGTGCGTCTTGGTTCACGCCTCTTCCAAAACCTTCTGCTGACAGTCTGGTGTTTTATCGGTTTCCAGGGGTAAATTCAGAACTACAAGAGGCGGGAGAGGGTTTTCTTTCGTTTCCCTGGAGACGGGAGCAGTAACAGGGTTTACAGTGAGAGAATATTGTTAAGGAGAGTGGTGACTGGCGAGCGGAGGTCGCCTGCAGTGTAAGCAAGAAGATAGGGCGCATATCTGTGAATATTTGTATGTATTCCTGCGCTGCGTGCACTGTGCAAAGCAAGTAGAAATTTATCCTGTATCTGTGTGTGTAGGTTGCAGTTTTTTTTTGATAGTGAGACATTGGGTAGTGGCACAGAAAGTTCCAGAAAATCCTGGAGTCATGCCATAGTGATGGTATTTGTGCCATTAATGTGAGAGGTTATCTGAACAAGTCAGATGGAATTCATTTATTCACTGTTTATGCGCCAGGCCCCATTGAAGTTCAGTTCGAGGGTTCACTTTTGATGGTCGAATATAATAGCTCAAAGCTCAAACATTGAATAAGGGTTTGGATAGTAAAAGGGTTCTACTTTTTGTAACATTACTGGTATGAAATCAGGTCTTTTTAAAGCTTCAATCCTTGCATCAACAATTTTTGGGACTTTCATAGGGACTTCCAGAGATAAAAAGAAGGGCAGATTTCAAGAGTGCTTGTTCAGGTTTAAATGTCTGCCTCAAAAAGATTTGTTCTGAGATGTTCTCTGATTATAAGGCTTGTGTTACTTTTAACACAGAAGACTTTCTCACAACCAAACACATAAATCTTAGTACAGAGCATTTTGACACATTTTTTGCCACACTTGGTGTTAATCTGGCATTTAAGTATAGTTATGGGGTGGAACCATGTATTTCATGGGAAGCTGCAGTCCTTAAAATATCCACACGGGGGCAGTGTTTGTGTATTATGGACACAGATGTACTAAGGTTATACATAACTTGCCATGAGGTCTAGAAGCCTTCTACAAACATCTGCTGACGCATTCCAAAATGCAAAGCTTTGATTGATCTGTGTTTGTGCTTCATGGCCAGATTTACCATCCATCTGTGATTTTTCAAATTTAAATCCAAAATTTGTAATTTAATGTTTCTCAAACACTCAACACCCTTGTATCTGCTCTGTATGTACATTTCCAGCAATGTAATTTCATTTCACTTAAAATATGGATTTACATGTAATGCAGAATAAAATAAAGCCAGTTAAGCCTATGGATATGTATTGCCATTATTGTTAATGCAGATGCTGCTACTGCTGTTTCTTCATATTCTATACATTTTAAAAATTGAAATGATACATTTTCAAGTGAGTTCACTAGTTCAGTCTCAGATATTGGTAGGAAGAAGACCTTCTCTGCGACTGACCCAGTCCTCACTCAGAGCTTTGTGACTGGCGATTGGTTCGCTGAAGGTACTCCTACAGGTCGGTGAAAGGGCGCTGAGGTGCACAGGGAAAGCTTGCCTGTCATCAGGACGGAGCTAAAGCCGTCCGGTGCCATTAATTAAGCGGAACTGCAGGACCTGCGCCCGGACCTCAGACACTGCATTATGGCTGTGACCTCCAGCCGCGCAACCTCGGAACACCTGAGGTAACTGAGGGGGTCAAAGGTCACGGAGGTCACCCTGCCAATCAGAAACTCTGGACTGAAGCAGACAGCCAATCAGAAGTGCAGTATTCCCGAAGAGAGCCAGTCAGAAATCCAGAGCTCTGGGGGGGAGGGGGGGCGGGTTCTGCAGCTGGGTGTTTGAATCCCAGCCACAGCACTGAGGACTGTGTCCTACAGTCCATGTTGGTGACACAAAAATTGGCTCAGCCTCACTAGGGAAACAAGGAAATGAAGCCAGTTAGAATGTACAGTCATCACTCTCTAGTGACCCCCTCTGGCCAGCAGGGGTTCTGCATGTTTCTGAATTTAACGTGCAGTATGACTTTTTGTTCCTCACACACCATGGACATTATGTGATTGGTGTCGCAACTGCAGTGTGGAAATAATCCAGAGCTTTTTTTCCTCTTGGTCTATGAGTCTCGCATGCAACCGCATTGTTCTGCATCTGTGGGAGAGGTTTACAGACTGGTGTGCTTAAATTCAGGAGTCAGCTCAAATATGGATTGGAAAAATGGGGAAAACTGTAAGAAAAGAGGTCCCAGGCTGAGTAGTCTTTTGTGCCAGCATTGTGCTTCTTTGCTGTAGCCTTATCTCCATTCAGTTACGTTTCTCTGCTTCCCACCAGTTTTCCCGAGTTCATTATGTTTGATTTTTTAGGATCAGGGAATCATCATTACAGACTTTTGTACTGGGTGAATTGGATTATGTGACACTGAGTATGAAACAAATGTGTTGTAAGAAAATATATGTAGGTTTTTATGACAAAGATGCATGTCAGAAAGCCGTAATTATTTTTCACAGTGCAATATTCTGTAAAATGTACTGTGACCAAACTCAGGAATTCTCTAGTGTTCTCCATGTATTTCACAAGGACCTTTTGCATAGTGACCCAAATTTACCACAGAATTTAATCACCGTAGGAAATTGATTTTATCAGGTCACTCGTTTAAAATAATTACACACAATTTTTACCTCTAAGTGGATGTCAAGGAATATGTTCAGGTCTAACTGATTTGACGCGATAAACCGATATGACGTCAGTCAGTAAACTGATTCTCTCTTGGTGCAAAGGTGCCAAATGTTGGCTGTAGGCAAGATGATTTGATGTTTGCTCTAGAGGGGAGGGTGGACTGATAAACCATAGAGGATGGGTACTTGGGATAATGGCCGGTGGTTAGGAGCAAGGGATTAGGGTTTGTGGCTAGGGTATTTAAACTAGGGGCAGGAGTCGTTGTCTGGTGTGAAATGATCATCACAGCAGTGTCGTTGAGTAGGGCTAATTAATACTGTATCATCCAGCCGGAATGACCATAAACCTGTTAGGTTTTGTTTTGCTCCTGAGAGAGAGAATGTCCCTTGTATTTGAAATACATGGTGTTCCAGATTTCCTTGACCCTGTGGTTCCAGGGGCATGCATTGTGCAGTTTTCCACGCTTCCACCCAGCTACATTGTGTGGTTTTCCACACTTCCACCCAGCTACATTGTGTTGTTTTCCACACTCTGACCATTTTAACTTGATTAAAAGTAGCTTATAAATAGGTTAATTGAGCCGAAGGCCAGAGCTATGCTTGGAGAATCCTGCATTAGTGTGTCACACTGACGCACAGCTCTGTGTGTGTGTGTGTGTGTGTGTGTGTGTGTGTGTGTGTGTGTGTGTGTGTGTGTGCGCGCGCACGCGTGTGCGTGTCGTGCATGTGTGTGCATGCACATGCGTGTGTGTGTTGTGCATATGTGTGCACGTGTGTGTGTGCGCGCGCCCGCGTGCACACTGTGTTGGTAAAAGGGAAGAGGAGAGCTCCTTTCCATATAATGCCACGCCCACCATAGGAATCAGTTTGTCAAAGTCTAGAAATGGCAAACTTCTGAGAAACATTCCGTGCATGCGTGTGTGCATGCGTTGGGGGTAGCCCAGAGTAAACAGGGTATCTATAAACATGCTGAGACACAAAGCCATGTTTTTGAGTATATCTGGCTGATGACCCTGTACACACAGTGTCTCTAACTGGCCTGGACCCGTCTGCTTTAGTCATGTCTAACATCACACAAATTATTAGTTCTAACTGGAAAAGAGTTCCTGTGATGGTTTGCTGTTTAATCCTCAGAGAAAAGATTAGATACAAATTGGAAAATTGATTTGAGTCACTTAAAACTGGCTGTATATACACATGCTAGGTCTATGACACAAAAATCAAAACCAGAAATATGCAGCTTGATTTGAGAATGATTATTATCATTTTAATTTAGCATGTTTTCTGAAATCATTTGTGGCCGGCACCACTCCCTGTCTAGCATTGTATTTAATGAGGCCCAGTTTTCACCATGCCAGCACTGCCAGTTTCTCCCTGGCATCTGAGTGATTCAGCATTTGTAGGCACTGAAATGATTTACTCTGCGTTAATCTGCCATTGTCCTACAAATCAAAACAAAGCGAACCCAAGTATGTTTCACAGAAATCAAAAACAGAAATAAAAACACATTTCATGGAAATGGAAAAAACCCAGAGCAGATGTTTCTCAGAAATAAAAGAAAAAAGAAGCACATCTCGCAGGAAAACGGTTAACAGAATAAATTAAGTATTCGTCATTGCATGTTTTTCAGATTTGAAGAATGAAACTCGGAGGAAAGGGATCAAATTATTTCAGTATTGTGTTTGAGGTCCTCCCGGGCTTTCGCAGCACATACGCAGAGATGCATGCATACGCAGAGTGGGAAAGGATGCCAGCGATGCAGCGATGTATTAATACCCATTATTTTCATAATGTCACATCCAGTTCTGGACTGGCCCTCTCCCAGTGAGGTTATTGCTGACCAGTGATACGCTGCGGTCAGAAACGGGCCCATCATGCTGGCATGGGGCTGCCACTCACAGAGCAGATAGAAGATGGGAGCCATAATGCTGCTTGGAGAACATCCTGTGATTACTGTTGCTTTGTGTCCGTACTGTTTTTCAGAATTTCCCTGTTCAGTTATACTATGATTTTTTTTTTCCTTTTTTTTTTTTTCAATTTTTTTATTTGCAATTATTTAATTAGGAAGTGTAAAGTTACCATTACTTTTTTTTGTGTGTGACTCTCACAAAAAGATGGCACTCAGACTGTAGGGTGCTATAAACTGGTAAGATGGACCTCCAAGTGGAGGTAAGATTCTGAGGTTTCTCAGATCGTGATCGTTTGAGAGACAGGCGCCAGGTCTCTGACTGCATCTCGCCAGAGTTGGGGAACGCTGCCGAAAACACATCTGCGTTTCCCGTTGTTAGCCTGATTTACGGTCGAAGCTGGCTTCACACGCCACTCTCTGGAGCTGACGCGTGCGTGCGTGCGTGCGTGCGTGCATGTGTGGGTTGAAAGCAATTTTCAGTTCTAGCATCTGCTTGCATCACACCCTAACCAAACCCACCCACCCCTGGCCACACTTGGGGAAACCGTTTGACAGGACATGCATGAAAATTTTCATGAAGGGAAGGTTTTCTGAGACTGCTTTAGCAATATCACAACTTATCAGACTGCATTGAGAATCCCATTTAAAGAATTTTCAGCATGAACACCGATCTGGTGAAATCTCACGCCGTTAATTGCTTGCAGGAACTGCGCTGTTTTGGTCTTCTGTGCTGCCCCCTTGTGGTGAGGGGGGTCAGCGACACAAAGCGATTAAATATGGCGCAATCCCAGCAGCCCTTAATCAAAGACATGATATTGGGTTTGTGTGGCTGTTCACTCCTGCATAATATGCATTCATATTATGTTCAGTTTTGTACAGAGATTGAGGTGATTAGTAGCCTTTCCTCCTGTGTGTGCATGTGTGCGCATGAGAGGGAGGGAGAGAGAGAGAGAGAGTGAGTGAGTGACTGCTTTTCTGAGCTACCCTCTGCTGTACTTTCAGGAAGCAAACCCAGCTCATTCACAATAGGTGGAAAACACTGTTCGCAATATAAAAGAACCAAACAATGATGTTGACGGCTTGTTTTCTATTTGTTTCCATGGTTAATCTGGCTGCTGGGGAAACAAAGATTCTCTCGACACTTTTAACAAGAGATATCCTGTGCTTTAATTGGCTAAGCTGCTCCCTAGAGAATGTTTCACCGCTGTTTCACAATGTAAACTAAAGTCCTATCGTGTTATTACATATTGGAGCTAGTGTTCATTTTTACGTCATTTTCAGGAGGAATGTGGTGGTTCAGTCAATTCACAAAAAAAATGCAGTGTCAGAAACTGAACAGACTTCTCCGTCCCCCAGTGGTAAAACTGAGTGAAATCAGTCAGTGGGTCAGTCACTTGTTCATTCTGTTTCTTGACATGGCCTCTCTCATCTCATCCGGTCTGAAGCTTTTGTGTTCACAAAGAAGGGCATTGTGGGTTAGATGAATGTTGGCCAGAATTTTGCCTGCAGCTTAAAAAAAATGAAACATGGTCAGATTTCTCCTGTGATTTTCTGGTGATGCTGTGTTTTCTGACAGAGTGTATGACACAGACCTAGCAAAGCAAATGTATAAACGTTAAATGTTTGCATTAAAACCTTATAAAATATTTTCCTCAGGGAATGAGCTTTCAGGGGTTTATTACAGAAAATATTCCTAGAAAATGTCTTCCTGTTTCTTTTATTAACAGGATGGACGAAACTTAATGATTCTAATGAACGGGGAACAAGTGTCTCTGATTTCTTCATTGAGAATGACCTCTCCTCGTGTTTGACAAGTAATGTGAAGTGTGGGTTGGCCAACATCTGGGGCAGGCCTGATTCCTTCAAGTATTTTTTTTTTCCCTTCTTCTTCCTGTTGCCCTTTCAGAGCTCAATGAGGGATGCTGGGACATGTGTGGTCCAGGTTTGAAAGATGACTGTCTGCTCTGAGATCCAGAACATTCCTCCCCGTTTAGCTCCCAGCCACATAACCTCATCTGACTTTAACAAATTACCCCATTCATAAAGACCCAATTAGGAAAGGCTCCAAGCGAGCAAATATGTTTTTTTAATAGTGTTATTATATACACGCATCTCAATCTATCCATCTGTTTTCTGTCTCTGTCTGATGAGAGTACTGAGTTTGTAACTAGATTCTATGCTGCAGGTTCAATTTTCCAGGTAAGGCCCTGCCTCTCCAGCCTTGGGCAAAATTCTGAAGCAGAATTAGACCCATAAAAATTCAGCTGTGTAAAAGTGTACAAAATATATGAGTTGCTGTGGATCAGGGCATCTGCTAAAGACAGAAAAAGTACTACACGTGTCTGTCTGTCTGTCTGTCTGTCTGTTAGACTCTATTTATCATACTGCCTTTTGTGGCTCTGATACTGTAGGACCTGGAAGAGAATAGAGTGACAGGCATGTTGTTGTCCCCAAGGAGAGTCCTGCAGTCTGAGAGAAGGCCTCCAATTCACTGGTATTGTGTTTTGTGTATTATGTAAAATTAAACATGTAAATAAACCACAATAAAAAAAAAAATAAATAAATAAAACCCCCTCACACTAGTGCAGAGAGCAGTGTCATCACTGTCCCCAGCACAAGAGAATCATGGGAGAGGGAGTGACTAACACATTCATCATGTTTATTATGGATGTCCACACACAGGATCCTATTAGGTAACAGTAATTTAATAGGCCTCCTTGAGAGTAATTAGATTAGTTCTCTAAAATGCTTTCTCTGTGTTTTCTTAATTTGGGACAACAGAGGGAGAGTTTGATGGAGACAAAGTGCAGGGCATGAATACAATCCAATGTCTTCCCCCTGCATAAACACTTCTTTGCTTTGCTTGTTTAACACACACTTTAAGTTCCGTTTCTGTCTTTAGATTTATTTTAAATCAATGCATGTTTGGCTCATTGCAGTTGGCTTGTCCTTTTGATTTTTTTTTTTTTAAACTATGTTTCAGAAGTCACTCCTCCTCCCATGACACTCATCTATAAGACCTCATTGATTTTTATCCATCGGGCCATATTTTAATCAATTAACATGTAGCGTCTTTCAAAGAACTTCAGCTGTCACATTACATAATCAGTGGCTGAAAGCATGTGTTTATTTGAGTGGCTTAAAATCCTTGGATGTGAATATGAGAGATTTGTACTTTGCAGCATGCATCGCTATTTCTGACATAACATGGCCTAAGAGGGTAGATCATCCTCAAAAACGTTAAAAGTGTCAAACGAGGAACAATTAACAGCTTGCGGTAAATCAGTCTTTGTTACTGTGGTTGGAACAAAAGCCAGCACATGCGGGGGTCTGGTCAGGGGTTTGAGAACCAGTGTTCCAGAACATTCCTTTATTCAGCTAGTGGTTTTAGCTGTTCCGTGCCACAACAATGTCATGTTGGAGGGATGAAACAGACACTTTTATTGGGAACTATGCTTATGCGGTTTATGATTAAAAAAAAAAAAAAAAAAAAAAAAAAAAAAAAACCGTTTCAAATACCTTTGAGGGCAAGTGTTTGGGAACAGAAAATTTGATGATGGAATGCAGATTAAATTACAGTGAGGATATGGAAAATTTCTACCAACCCACATGTGCCAACATTCTTAAGCTGCAAACATTTGGCAGTAAAAAAAGAAATGTTAAACATTTTTGCAATGAAAGTGAAGCAAGAAATTGTTGTGTTTTGTTGAGGGACCTCTTTCCCTCATACATATACATTGAAGAGCACGATTGTGGGGCTGGGGGGGGGGGGGGGGGGGGGGCACAAGGATGACATGTTCATTTCCTGAATCAATTATCCTTATGTTCTTAATTGATTGAGTAGGAGTGGATCCACCCCTTCCTTACTGCTTTTCACATCTAATTAACTCCGCCTCTCTGGGTGTGATTGACAGCTTAGAAATGGAGTGTTTTCAGTCCAGCCTCTTAAGGAAATTAGCTGAAGTGGGGACATCTGAGGTGGAAAGAGACAGGAAGGAGTTAATTAATGAAAAGCACTGACTTGAATGAAATGCTGCCCCCGAATGCAGTGACCTCTGGCCTAGCGTAATTCCAGCCCTGGAGGGCCACAGTGTCTGCAGGTTTAACTCCAGTCCTGGAGGGCTACAGTGTCTGCAGGTTTAACAACAGTTTGGGTGTTTGAAAGCCCTGCTTGGACTTGTCACACACAAGTATTTTTTAAGGTTGTCAATAATCTGCAAGAATACTGATATCTAAAGGGTTAAATTGCTATTTTAGATATTTTCCGCAGGTCTGTCCACAACCATTTTTGAAGATATGTTTATTATTTTTGCTGAACGTTTGCACTGTATGGTCAACTTGAAATGGGAAATGGTTCAATGCTATGAGATGAGAGAAGTGTAACGACCGATTTTTCAAGCATGGCCGCAAATCTTACAACAGGAGGCCTGGAAAAGCACAAAATTTTTAAGGCTTAGAGTTTTGAAAGTGGCGGTTGAACCTTTCCCACATTGTTACTTGTTAGTTTAACACTGAGGTTGATTTTTTTTTTTTGTTTCAGGCTGTTGCTGCTGAAGATGTTTTTGTTGTCACACATTCATTTGGAAACAGAATGAAAATGGGTAGCTGACAAATGCAGACAGGAAAGAGTATTAGAGGGGTATTCATGTATGAAAGCTGGTCTCTATGCCTGGATTCAGCACAGTGCGTGTGATGGGATGGGCAGAAGCTCAGTGGGCTCTGCTTATCTCTGTTCTGGGAAAGTCCCTGGCATTAGAAAGGGCACTGTCCACAAGAATCACTCCTCTTGGTTGCTGGGATACTACTCGATTGTCAGCCCTGGCATTCAGGCAGCTGGGATATGATTGGCTTAGCAGGCCTGGCATTCAGGGCATCTGGAATATGATTGGATTATAAAGCCTGGAATTCTGACATCTGGAATATGATTGGATTATCAGGTGTGGCATTCGGGCAGCTGTAATATGATTGGATTATAAAGCCTGGCATTCAGACAGCTGGAATATGACTGGATTATCAGGTCTGGCACTCAAGAGGAACAACTGGTACTATGCTGGCTTGCTACAGCCATACGTCTTAATTTTTGGAGTTAGCAGACGGTGTTTTATCTTCTGGAAGGAGTTGACAGCATCTTCTGAAGTGTGATTTCACAGGAAGATGAAGGGCCAGATTAATGTACATGGATTAAGCACAGCCGTAGAGTAAAAGCTTTCTTTCAGGGGAAATCATCTTTTACGTTTTCTTTTAGTCAAGGATTAATCCAGGAAACCGGCCCTCAGAGTTGAATTAGTCGAGTGAGGTGTGGATTGCCAGTGCTGCCTGGTCAATTTTAGTGTTAGATCCATTTTTGGTGTGGTGTCGCTCTTTTTTTTTTTTTTTTTTTTTTTTTTTTTTGCTTTCTCAAAACACCTGTTTGTCTCATTCAATATTTTGAGATATTTCCTCAAAAGATTGGATAAAATGGGCTCAGAGTGCAGTGACAAGCAAAAATGTAATCTTCTGAAGTCAGGTTTAATAAAAAGAAAACCACTATGACAAAGCAGCCATGTCATGATTCCTGATATATCATTGAAAGGGACTTGGCATGCTTTTAACTAATGAAAAGACCAGACGGATTGGCACAATGGCAGGACCATGTTAGCTGTGCTGGGAAATGTCTCATTGCTCATGTTGTCATTAACCCACTCTGTTAGAGACAGGCAGGCATTGATTCCCTGGCTCTGGTTCTCCTGTAGGCTTGGTGGAATCTTCTGTGCGTAGGGAGTTTCTGTGGCTGTCACGCCGATTGAGTGTGAGATTTTTTTTTTTTTTTTTTTTTTGTGGTTGAATGCCAAAGAAGCCATTGTGTTCCTGGCTGGCACAATGTCCCATTTCAGCAATACAGTACAACAACCATCCAGTCTAGACTTAAAGGAAAAAAAATGGTCTCCTCTCACAAAGGGAATAGATGATGTAATGTGATTTTTTGCTTTTGATCAGGGTTCCCTCTCTTTGTGTGTCCTCCTTCCTCTGCATTGTAAAACGTTACAGAGAAAGGCAGGTAATAGTACAGTGTGCCTTTTCATTAGAAGAGGGTGTTATTTGAACATAAGTACTGTGCTACAATACTTTACAAAATGAATAGACTGGCCAAAATGGTGGAATTCATCTGAAGACTGACTTACAGATAGGTTTCTGAGCTGTGTGAACAGACACACTGTAACTTCCTGTTCCTGCGCGCTCAGCGCACGTATATGTTAAAAAAAAAAAAAAAAAAAAAACTCTGTAGAAACAGGAAGAGATTTTATGATGTGAAAATGAAAGTTAAGGATTAGGGTGACGGTGCAGGATGAAAGCAGACCACGCCGATACGGAACGTAATTGAATATGGAAGCTAAAATGGTGAAATTAGAAAACCTCCATGAAATGGAATGCCAGCAGAGACCACTGGAAACACTCACGGTTTTCTGAGATACACGGACAAAGAGGACTTTCAAATGGATTCCCCTCCAGCCACCCACATGGGTATGTTCATGAGTTCTGCATGAACAAATACAAATCCTGAAGTAATAATTCAATGTGTGAATGGACATGAAGTTATTATATTCATGTTTTGATTCATGTCTGTATTAATTGGAATATCATGATAAGTAACTGCATATCTACTGATTACACCCTGTAAATGCATCCTGTCGGTTGCTGCTCGTCACCTTGCTGAGAGGCACATCCTGTAGGTTTATAAACCAATCGTGTTGAGTTTGTGCTCCTGCAGCAGCTTAAGCAGTGAGTGACTGAGTTCGCATCTCCTGCATAGGGAAGAAGTGAACATGTGGGCTGCGTTCCAATACTCAAATTCGTCTCCTCCTTTCCTCCCCTCCTTTCCTCCGTGCCCCGGAAGCTTATGTGTCCTCCTTTCCTCCTTTCTCGTCTCCTGCAAACGGAGGATACATTGAGAAAGAGTATTGGAACGCAGGCAAGGCATCATGGGAAGTAGCATTTCTGCAGCCTCTTTCTCCCAAATCTGTGGAGATACGTAAGAGCAATCAATCATGATGGGAAAAGGGGAGAAAAACAAAAACAACTGATTAAGTCATGCATGTCTGTACACTGTGTTTATAATCAAATATACTTTCGTTGAGTTTGTGTAGAGAAATTATTCTCTCTTATTTACAGGGGAGTCTTATCGTCTCTCAGAGCTGAGGATCGGGCTGCTGGGGTTTGATGATCCAGAGATGAGTTCAGCTGGAAACGCCATCCTGGGCAGAGATGAGTTTGACACTGAGTGCTACATTAGAGAGTGTGTGAAGAGACATGGTACTGTAGGAGGGAGGCAGGTCACTGTGGTCAACACACCTGGGTGGTGGATTGGGTATTCTGTGCAGGATCCTCTACTTAGCGACAGACTGATTGGGAGAAGTGTGTCTGAGTGCCCCCCAGGACCACACACTTTCCTCATAGTCATCCCTGTAGAGACCCTCAGAGGGAGAGAATGGACTGTTGAAATAGTGTCTGAAACTCTACAGAAAAGAGTCTGGAGGCACGCAGTAGTGCTGTTCACCAGTAAGGAGAAACTGAGTGAAACAGCCATTGAGCAGCTCATTGAGAGAGAAAGGTGTCTACAGCAGATTGTAGAGAAATGTGGGAACAGGTATCATGTTCTCAACACTACAGACAGGGCTGATGGCACTCAGGTCACAGAGCTGCTGCAGAAGATAGAGGAGATGGTGGCAGGAAACAGTGGTGCTTATTTTCTGCTGGATGAGGCCTTACAGGAGCTGAGAGAGAAGAGGAGAGCTGTAGAGGAAAGGGGGAAACAGAGGCTGATGAAGGTGCAGAAACAGAGAGAGACACTCAGAGCGCTCCTCATGGGTGAGTTCTTTCACCTTTACCTGGAGTCGCATCTCAGGATGGGCAATTATCACACAAATGTTTTATGATTTCACTCAAACTGCGCAATTGACTAAACACAGCCCCCGGTTTTCAGTTTTTCATTCACAACGGGTTTTCATGCCAAATGTTGTACGTTAGCAAAATATAAAAACTCATTGAAACATGAAAATGTACAAGTAGTTCATATTTAAGCTTAAATACAAATGATATACTTACCCAAGTTAGACAGAGGCAGGTAATGAATGCAACAGGTATGACTTTCATGAGATTTTGACTCTGTCCATGGCTACTTGAAATAATGCTGTGACAATTCAAATGGGCAATGTTCACCAATTTCCCAAACTGGCAGGTGTCCGTGTTCATAGAAACCCCGGAAGCTCTTAAGCTGCCCCACACGCTTTAAAATGCTGCCTTTTTCTGACCGTTTCTAACAGGAGAGTCAGTCCAGGACTCAGAGCTGAGGATTGTGCTGCTGGGGAGGAGAGATGCTGGACTGAGATCAGTAGGGAACATCATCCTGGGCAGAGAGGAGTTTGACACTCAGAGTCACACCACAGAGTGTGTGAAGAGACAGGGTGCAGTAGCAGGGAGGCAGGCCACTGTGGTAAACACACCTGGTTGGCCTGGGAGGTACGATACTGTAGCAACTCCAGAGGAGGTTAAGCAGGAGATTGTGCGCAGTGTGTCTCTGTTTCCTGCAGAACCACATGCTCTCCTCCTGGTGATTGACGTCGGGTACTTGTTTACAGAGACTGACAGGAGAGCAGTGGAGGAACACCTGGAGCTGCTCGGTGACAGAGCCTGGAGACACACTATGGTGCTGTTCACCTGGGGGGACTGCCTGATACACACATCCATTGAGCAGCACATTGAGAGCTGGATGACCCTCCAGTGGCTCGTAGATAAATGTGGGAACAGGTACCATGTTTTAAACACTACAGAGAGGGCTGATGGCACTCAGGTCACAGAGCTGCTGCAGAAGGTAGAGGAGATGGTGGCAGGTGAGACTGAAAAGAGGGAGAATGAAAGAAAAGTGAGGGAGAATGAAGAGATGAAAAAGAGGTGTGAGGAGACAGAGAGAGAGAATGAAGAGATGAGAAAAAGATGTGAGGAGAAAGAGAGAGAGAAAGAAAAGATGGAAGAGCAGTTTAGGAGACAGATTGAGGAGACGAATCAAATTTTTGAGGAAACCACACTGAAGCGTGGGAGAGAACTGCAAACTCTGAAACAGAGAAATCAGGAACTACGTGGGGAGATTGAAGAACTGAAAAGGAAGAATAAAGGAAATGCGGAGGAGATTTCACAGCTGAAGGAGGAGCTGAGCAAACTGCTGAAGGAAAAGGAGGAAAGCACAGCACCTGTCAGGAATATTGTGGAAATGGATCTTTATAGTGAGTATGATCCCTGCTGTCCCACTCAGCTCACTGTATCAAACCCTCCCACACTTTCCCTTCATTAAAGCAACTCCACAAAGCCAGAACTGATCTGGAATGCACTGCTGAAACTGGTGTAGTTTATGCCGCTTTCACAGTTAGAAAACAACGTCCATTCTGATGTGTTTGTACCTCAACAGCTCCACTATAATTCAGTTGCATCATTTGGGCTCAGGTTCATTTATATTTACAAAAATTTCCCTCATCAAAAATTTTACAGTTAAAAATAATCACTGAAGACAAATATTGTAAGAATCAAGAATTTCAACAAATATGAATACATTAAATGGGAAAACATGTACTCCTATTTCATTATACAAACAACTTGGCAGTACATAGTACCAAATTTTTATGGTTAAAATGATCCCTGAAGACAAATGTATATATTAAGAATCACATTTCTCCACTCCAATTTAAATGAAAAAGACTGTTCAGTAGTGCAGATAAAATGAATAAATATTGAAACACCTCAACTGGTTTCAGGATATTAAATGCTGCATAGCTGTGACTGAGTTTATTTTCTCTGTTTTCCAGTGAGTGGAGAGAGAATCCCAGGAAGTACTGAGCTGATGTCACAGGAAGAGGAGGACAGACAGAGGGACAGAGACAGACAGATGCTGAGAG
>JAFBMS010002656.1:0-26104 GCA_019788955.1 Albula glossodonta
CTCTCTGTCTTCATTCCTCCCTCTCTCTCTCCCCTTAGATAAAGAGCTAAAGAGCATGCACACAGCTGAATGGCCCCCCCACACTCATGATCGTACTGACACTGGCTCAGGACTTGTCCATCACCGTATCGGCAAAGTGCTTTTCAGAATTAACTTCAGTCCCATTGATCGCTACCTTCCCCTCCCGTCTTCCCAATGTGTGGAGCTGACAGTGGACTGCTTGCCACCCGCCCAGCCCCCGGTACCAGCGACGGCTGAACGTCTGCTAAGACGTAGCACAATGTAAAACATCAAATATTAATGGGCAATATTAACTTAAATTGTGAAGATTATTACCCAAAAAAGGCAGGTAGATGGATTGTTGCCCTAGTATACTAGTTTGAACCTGTATGGTTGGTTCCTATGAAATACCAGTGTAATAGCACCTCAGTGGCAAAAAAAGCATCTCTGTGCATGTAAAGTGTGCATGAGTGGAATGTAAATAATTACTTGCATGCGCTAAAGTAACAGAACAGCAGATATTTTGTGATTACTCAACACCTTATTTGAATGTCCACACCTCCGAAGCAGTGATCAGGGTGTGCCGTATAGCACCTGGCAGCCGTGATGTATAGTAGGTGCTGGATGTCAACTGATGAGGAAAACCAAGGATGTCTCTGCTTTCTGATCACACAAGTGGTGTCTCTGCTTTCTGATCACACAAGTGGTGTCTCTGCTTTCTGATCGCACAAGTGGTGTCTCTGCTTTCTGATCACACAAGTGGTGTGTGCTTTCTGATCGCACAAGTGGTGTGTGCTTTCTGATCACACAAGTGGTGTGTGCTTTCTGATCGAACTGCCTGAATTTCCGGTAGTGTCAGCACAACATAAATGGACGGCTGTGGGAAATACAGATACAGAATAATGTTACAACCAAACATAAACATTCTAAATGTTTCATAGTGACACAGACCTTTCCTCCAATCAAAAGGCACTCCTGACTATGACCGGCGAAGACACATGCACTGACTCTGCATGTCCCAGTATGATTCTCAACAACATGCTGACCGCGGTAAAGGAATGCTTAATCAGGTGTTCTATTTTTAACAATAACAGGTATCCATTCACTTTTATTACCTGTTTACCTTATATACCCACTCACACATTAACTGATATAATTACAGCTGACCATGGATGAATATTCAATAATCAATTTCAACTGGATTTCTTAAAGAAAAAGCAATAATCAAGTATAAACAATTTGCCAAAGAAATGAATTAGGCTGAAGTTGCAAAATTGCAACAAATGCAAAATCTTATTATATCCTGGGCCATGGCTAATCATGCTTCAGTTATATGGGGTTAAAAATGTCAGTACTTCTAGTGGCTGGCATCCTCTGGCTTTGCAGAACAACATTTTTTAATGTACAAATAATGGTACTCGCTACTGTGTGCTATAGTGTAATGATGCCCGCTAAGGTTTAGTGTAGTGATAACCATGAGTCTAAAAATGTGGCTTGGAAAAGTAAAAAAAGGAGAAAATAAACTTTGGGAAAGTCATACAGATAAGCCTGCTTCAGCTCTAAAACATATGCATTGTAATGTTGAGCAGAGAGTTTATTTATGTTTTTACTTATTAAGAAGTGTATTTTGGAAGTGTAAAATTCTCGCAGGGTTTAAAGCTGAGCTGGCAGAGACGGAGCGCACTTTGTTCCTGAAGTGACAGTGAGCAGAACCAGAACCTGGCGATGCAGGTGTGACGCAGAGAGTGAAGAAAGGATGTGCGGCTCAGCGGGATCACCACGGCGACCTGTCATCAGGGAAAACGCATGCGGAGTGTTGAGTTTGTAAGTAAAAGCGTCTCGCTGCAGTGTGTGCACTACAGCCCCAAGAGTGAACGCACAGAGGATAAACATTGCCTTTTGGCACACACAGGTAAGAGGTCCCATTTCACTTTACTAGTAATTCATAATTCATTTGGTGTAGAACATTCAGTGAATAAATAAGCTATACATATATAGTTAATATGTAATTCATGTACAATATTGTAATATATACTTAATAACAATGTATAGACATGGTATTTTTTTGCCTTTTAGCCTGTAATTCTTAAGTCATTTGAAACAATATTTGCATAATATACAGTATGTATTTAATATGAAGGTATTTTTAATATATCAAATAAGTCCATGTTTAATGGTAGATTTGTTATTTGTGGGGCTGGATGTAAAATGGAAGTGTAATATTGTGCATGGCATGTAGACGCCTGAACGGCGTATTGATCAATACCAGCGTAATGATGGAGTAGCACACTCCAACGCTGGCATTTTAAAGGCAATCAAGAGGGCCGGAGGCCTGCGAGATGGAGAGGGATTGACCCTTTTTCTCTCTCTCCCTCTCGACAAACATGCAATTCACTTTGCGCTGGCTTTGTATCGATCAGCCTGTGATGTGAGGGGAATATGCAGCGGGGAGAGGAGACGAGACGACGAGAGGGCCGGAGCGAGGACGAGGCGAGAAAAGTAACAGATGTGGCTCTCTGTCCGCGCGGGATGCGTACGCATTACAGACCATGGTGAACACGCGCTCCGGTCCGAGTCAATATTTACGCATATATTTACAAATGTCAACCCGATATCCTATTACGGCATATGAAAATTTAGAACGGCCGATTTATTTATTTATTTTATTACTTCTCCCAAGTGTACTCCCAACAGATTGACTCGTTTGAGTGATTCTTCATGCTAGTGATTTTCACTGACAGTCTAGGAAAACATGGATTTCATGAACACATCAGCAGGGCCAACATGGCCATGTTCCTCTCCCAAGGTGGTCCTGATTTCTGTGTGTATTACAACTGTCTGTGCTAATCCTAGCTGACAGTGCAGTGGAGGATGTGGTATACTGTATCTTGTTAACTGGATTCTCACTCAGTAAATACTAATTCAGCAGCACCATCTGTACTTTCCTGGAAGCCAAAATCATGAGGAACATTCACCCCCAAATATGTCCAAAATACATAAAAGACTTTATATTGACAAAATTAATTCTGAGTTCTGAAGTTTGATTTATGCTTTACACTTCAAGGACAGCATGCAAACCCAATAACTTTCATTAGTTGAACTGGCCGAATGATGAATATCACTAAATATTATTTAATATTTGTGGATTACATGTTAGATGTACAGTCTGTGGGAATGTATGATGCATTTCAACATCTTTGTAGTTTGGCCTTTGCAGGTATTTCTGATCCAATAATCAGTGTGCAGTTCAAATCAGCTTCAGTTCAAATAATCAGTTTCAGAATACATGGATAGTATATTGACAATACTGAAAGTTGCTAGTGAGTTACAAATGATTCAGTGAAAACATAGTTATATATATTTTAATTGAAGGAAATGAGGCAGTAGTTCCTCCATCCTGCGTTGCTATGGGAGCTCCATCGGTCGCCATGGCGAAGCCTCTGCCTGAGGGTTATTCTTCATTCAACCTTCAGCTGCACCTGCAGGGATGGGAAACCCCACTGAATAAAACCTTTTGTTCTGGGGTAAACCAGTCAATTACGTTCAGATATGCAGGGCTGCTACTACAGGCAGTAAGTCGAATTCATCACTGTGTTAAATCTCAGAGCTTTATCAGGACGTACCATTCACCAGCCTCTAAATACCTGAGATCAGATACTGTATGCAATGGCATGTGTCAGTTTCTAGGTTGTTTCCTCGACCCAATATTTGTCATTTACTTTTTGGGGGCTGTTTCTCTGTTCACTCAGTTATTTTTTGAAAATCAATTGGAACTAAAAATGTATATTTTAATCTTTCCACTGGGAAGAAAAGTTTTAAATAAAGCTGTTCTGCTTAAAAAGCTTAAGGGCAGAACTTAAATTGTGTCGGAGCAAGCTGAAGCTCAATTTAAGCACCTCTGGAACTCTGGTTAAATCATTCACCTTCAGCGCAGTTTCTCTATAACGTGTCACAATGTGTGTAGGCAGCATTTGCATGTTACCCTGATTGTCGGGCATTGTAATTATGATGTCACTATGTGATGTGTTGGGCCTTCCAATTGTGACGTCACTGTGGATTGTCATTGGTACTGATATCTGTTCATGCAAACCCTGCTTTTCCAATTCACTTTGGTGCTTGCATCGTTCAATATGCAAATAAGCATCGCTGAATTTGACAGACTGCAATTTTACTTCCTGGTTTTCTTGACAAAACATACTCCAGAAAATGGAAGTACAGAGAAGTGTCTTGATAGTTCACACGCCTAGCTGGAAAATGAAAACCTCCTCATTTTCTCATTAACTTTATGAACAGAATAACTTCTGAGAAACTGTTTTTGGATTTTAAAAATGTTAATTTGCCAGGGAAAAAAGTCATACTTTGACTGAAATTTTTTGACATAGATCATTATTCAGAACCATTGTCAAACTACGGGATGTTCAATGTCAGCTGAAAGGCATCAAAGTGAGCGGCCCTTCAGGGTGTCGCTTTGAAACACGGTCCCCAGTGCACCACATCACCCTGCTGGTAACTATCACATGCCCATTAAGATCTATGCACTGTGTGACAGATCTTCCCACAGGCAGGCCATAAAAAGGGCAATCCACTGAACATCATTCTGATAGCTTTTTCCTCATATTCTCCACAGTTCAGAGAGAGGGAGTCTGTAAAGGTAATTTGTGAAGGTTGCTGATGGTCTTCTGAGAAGCTGCATTTTGCTTATTTCCATCTAATGAAGAGAATCACTGTAAAGGATTTTGATCAGGGTCTAATGAGCCTCTGCCGCTGCTGCGAGAGCCGATTACGTATCCTCTGATTCACGTTACAACTGAGTCGCAAAGAAGCGCACTTAATTTTACTTATGAAATATAATTACCAACTGAGCAGCTGCACTGACTATGTTTCAGAATACAGAGAGAAAATGCGGACCCAGATTATGAATATGACAGGGTATAAAATAAACAATAACAAGTGTCAAAATGTACTCTCCAAACCAATTAGATTAGGGGTATAATTACACACTAGCCAAATAATTACGAAAGAAAAAAATACTGCATAAAAGTTTTTTTAAAGACAGTTTGCACAACCCTATCATTTTATTGTTCATACAGAGGAGGGAGAAATATAATGATGCAATGCAACAGTGTTTTGAATGCGTCATTCATTTTAACAAGAACCTGAGTCTGAGCTGCCAAATCTGGCCAATTAGATGTCAGAGAGAATGTTGAATTAGGACTACACTCGGCTGGGTAAGGGAAGGCATTAGAGAGAGTGTGGTAACAAGCAAGCTCACTGATCATGTTGTGATCATATTGGTTGCGAGCACAACTGAACACATGAAGACAGTTCTGCGGTTGTGGGCAGTTGGGATGAATGGATGGACATAGTAACATACTGTCAATGTACTACACAGGTACTGTGATGAAGTCCTATTAGCTAATGAGCCAACAGTGACAACTACCTGTCAGTCTTAGCTCAGATAGCAGAGCCATAACAGGCTCAGAAAGACAGGCAGTATGATGTGTAGGGGTGAAATGACCTGTATCCTCAATACGGGCTGTGGACACTGATATGCAGTTCCAGTGCAGGACACAGGGGGCACTGTTTGTTAGCAAAGTAAGCTGAGAGAGTGAGAATTGGCGTGGGTTGTCCAAGTCATCTGTTTCTGTAACCAAAAAGGTAGTTCCTGATTTGAGGCACTTTTTTGTGAGTTACATCCTGTTTCTGCATCTATATGAACAAATGTGGACAAGATACTTGTGCACTTGGACAACACACACACACGCGCACACACACACACATACACGCACACACACATACACACACACACACACACACACACACACACATACATACACACACACACACACACACACACACACACACACACACACACACACACACACACACACACACACACACACACACACACACACACATACACACACACACACATACACGCACGCACACACACACACACACACACACATACACATACATACACACAGATGCACACACACACACATACACTCATACACACAAACACACACGCACACACACACTCATACACACACACACACACACAAACACACACACACATAGAATGGAATGCCATGCCAGCAAGGCCCCAGCCAGGATCAATAGTCAGTGTGCTGGACTCTGGCCCACAGGTTCATGCATCTGAAAGGCCAGTGGGACAGCGCTATGCCCTTCTGCAGGGTGCTCTACCTTGGCCCCTTCAGCAAGAGAAAGCAGATCAGCTGTCTGTCGCAGTCTGTGTATATCACGAGCAAGGCAGCCGCAGCAAGCACAGATAATATAATGTCACCACAATATAGATTGCCTGGAATAGGAACACCTTGTATGCTTCATACGGCCCACCTCAACAAAGAGGATTAGCTACATGGGAGGAAAAAACCCTGTTATCCATATCACAGAGAGTGCCTCTTTTTAAGACAAACCTTTTGTACATGTGTATTTTTCTTTACCAGAGGAAAGATTTTTTTTTGCGGTCTGAGAAATGTTTGAATACTGAATGCTGACACTATGAAGGCGGGAGCTCAGTGAAATCATATGCATATTTATGCATAGTTTCATACATAATACAATCAAAACAGACTTTACAGCACAATACATGCTTCTGTGAGTATTCTCTCTTTTGCTGGAAAAAAGAACATATCCTTTGTACTGTGATCTTTATATACTAAAACGAACGGCATATGCCTGCAAAAAGTCCCAAGCTTGTTTTGATTGATTTATAGATAATCATAAAAGAAAAATTAGGCCTGGGCCCAGTCAAATGAACAAGGTCATTTTTAAGGGTCTGTTTCAGAATGACAATACCACATTCAAAAGGATAAGTATGGATGTTTGGTTGTCTAAAATAAAACAGAAAATACTAGGAGAAAGACATGCTGTAATAAAAAGTCCAGTATGACCGAACTGCATACGCCTTGAAAGAGATTTAAAGTTAAAGGTTGTTCAGTTTAATCCCAGCTTGAGTCAGTTTCATCGGGTTTTGGCCCGAGGATCCTGTGTGCGTCTCATGATCCATGGCGGTCTCTGTCCCTGGTGGCCGTGCGTTTTGGCTCAGGAGTGTCCTTGAAACTGTACCTGCTTTACTTACCCTAAGGACCTCCTACCGAGACCCCGGGTGACTCCTCACCCCCAGCGCTGGAGATTCATGGCTTCCACACACCCCGACCGAAATAGCCGAAGATCGCCCGTGGCAACGCTGCGCAGTACAGGGCAGAGCCCGTTCCCAGATTACCACGGTAAAACGCGGCTCTACTCTGCCCCCCGTCCACGGATTTGGGCCGAAGCCGAGAGCTGCTAATTACACAAAAGAGCTGAAGTACTGAAGATCCACACTAATTATTATGTACATAAGGTGATATGGAAACTAATTTTTGCCTGTCTCAAAAAAAAGGAAAGGATGTGTGAAAACACACATTAATAAAGGTTAATTGGAAAAGCATGTTCATATATAACACCAAACACAATAATAGAATAATAATATAATAATAAATAAACAATAATAATACAGAGCCTTGACACCATTTTCCTTCAGAAAAGTTTTGATTCTTCTTTGAAAGAGATTGAAAAAAATTTGCTGTCTGATGAACCATTGTTCATCAAAAGAAGGCTCCAGTTGTTTGAGAGCTGAGGTGCCAAAATAAGCTGAATTCTGATCCTGCTCAACATAAGGACTAAAAGTGGTTCCATTTTGTCTGCTGTACAAAAAGTTGAGTGACCCAAAAAAAAAAAATCCTGTTTATAGACTCTTCTACTAAGGGGACTTTAATCAGTGTTTGTTGTAGTTTGAGACCTCTGAGAAACAAATAATTTGAAGCCAGACTATTCTTTCCCACTTAACGATTATCAGTTGGTAGATGTTTGACCTACAGATAAACAATCAATCAATCAAAAAATCAAATCGACAGTTTAATTATGTGGGACTGCCAGTTTCTGCACAAAAGACTGCCCTGTTCCGACATATAGCCCCACTGCCTCGGCCTCCAGCAGTTGCCATAAAGATAATTAGGGGGCTGATTAAAAGAACTGATAGACAGTGACCTTATACAGCCTTTTCCTCACACTCTCCACATTGTTAGGTCGTTCCAGAGGAAGAAAATAACAGTTATTTTCTCAAAGTAAACATAGTGTTCGCAAGAGACAGCAAGGCCACAGTCTTAAAAGGGCACAGGGAGTGGGCCGTTGTACTTTTGAGTTGGATTTCTTCTGCCACTTTCTCTTATTAGACTGTCTTCTGTGGTTAAATTTCACAGTCTACTTTTTATGACTGAAATTGACAGCGCAGGTCTATTGTTTTCTTAAATTGAATGGGAAATAACTGTGGTAACCAACACAGTAAACAAGGGATAAATTGTATTCTTTTATGTCTATTGTATTGAAACAGTGTACAAAGATATTCAGATTTATTTAAACGCCAAATTTCAATGGCATTTATGTAAAATAAGCAAACAAAAATGGCACTGAAACATTTTGCGGTCTTCATCTTTACACTGGGGAGAGGGACATAGCTTAACTCAGATCGGTGTGTAAAGTAGTTCTGTTGCTGTTATGAAGTGCTGTATGTCTGGAGGAGATGGAGAGCGTGGAGCTGGGTCTACTGTGAGGGTCTATGAGGGCCTTCTTCAGCTGAGGATGACTTAGATAATGGCTGTGTCCCAAACTGCTTACTTGCGTACTCGTTAGTATGCATATCAAATACGGCAGTTAACGGTTACCTGATCAAGTGCGTCTCAAACTCAAGTATGCATGTACACAAGGATGCATAGAATTCACCGGAAGTTCTGTTCGCGTACTTGGGAGGACCGAATAATGAAGTATGAATCTGAGCATACTATTCCTTCCCAGTGGTCATTGCGTTCTCAGAACTGACAGTGAAGAAGAGCTTTAAAGTTTTTAAATAAAACTATACAAACAACCGTTCACAAAAAAATGTACCGAGCGACACTTTCTCTGCAACAACATTGCTAGTTAGCGGTCACTTACAATTTCAGTCACTGCTACCATTACCAGATGAGTTTCTCACAAAGGTCCGAAGAGATATGATGTGTTAGTACAAGTACGTCTCAAATTAACAACGTTTTATTGCTCTGTGTACTGGCATACTAAACAGTACATACTAGTTAGTGTACTTAGAAGTACATAAGTACACAAGTATGCAAATACGTAAGTATGCAATTTGAGACAGAGCCCATGACTCTGCTGTGAACGGTCACTGCCCTGGTCTGAAGTCATGACCCTGTCGGTGGTCACTGTCACACTTTGCACCCATCATCCTTGTCAATGGTCACTGTCCTGCTTTGAATCCCTTACTGTACGTTCACATATCAGAGTAATTTCCATTACCGTTAAAATACTTCAGCCGTTCATGTTATTGAGGAAGGACCATCAACACCATCAGCTTGTTGTCTGCAGATGATTCCCTGGGCAATGTCTTATGCAGGATGAAAAAAAAAAAAACAGGTTGTTTTTTTCTGTCGTTGGGAACAGTAAGTCTCTCCTGTGTCTTCTGTCTTCAGATGTGATTCCTGATTGGCTGCATTTGCAGGGTGTGTATATCCTCTGCTCCACGCTCTCATCTGCAGACGGTGGAATGAGGACAAAAAAATAAATAAAATGTGAACGTCGGGTTCTTCTGTCCATTGTCATACCCTACTATCAACCACTTATTCCCTCCGTGGTATGGGTGACAATAAGCCAAAAGATTCACGGCTATTCCCTCCCCATTATCCCCTGTGGGACCAAAAACCGCCATTAACTGGTGAGTGCATATCAAATTGATTCATTTTTAATTAGTGCTGGTAGTCTGTCAGGAGGCAAGGCTGTGACCGTCAAATTAATGCCAGCTCATCTCGCTATAGGGCCCATGCCCATGCTCTCCGTATGGGGAGAAGGCCGGATTCCATTGGGGGATTGGTTAGAACATCTAGTAAAAATATTTCGTGCTCAGCATTGTTAAGCCTATGTTGAAGTCTGTTGAAGTTTGAAATATGTACCATGTTTTTGAGTGCCAGGGCTCACCACATGCTTGACAGGAAGCAGGTCTTTTCTGCGCTTGTGATAACATGGCACGTGTTTCGTGAGAGATAAAATGTATTAAGGAGAGACCCATATTAATAGAGACTGTAAACATCGATAAAGTGCAGCGTTTATATCCACTGTGGCAGACAGACTGTGCTGACATTTGATGGGTTTGGATTGTTTTCTGAAAATCTTTGAAAAAATAAGAAGATTGTTCTAAACTCTTCAGCTGGGCTTTTGAATCTCTCTGTGTGTCGTTCAGTAGAGCTGAAAACTCATTCAAATCCCAACAGCTGTTAATGGACAACAAAAGCTGAGTGTGGGACTCTTTCACAGTCACAATTTTTTTTTCTTTTTAAATATCACATCTGAATATATCTTCATGAAAACCAGTTGTTAACGGTTATGGATGGTATGAAAATTTCTTGTTGACAGGTTTTCGTTGACATGGTTTTTGGGTATTCAGTTTATTAAAACAATAGAGTTCACTGGCTAAAGGATAATATAACAAAATACTGACAAATGTTTTGCATGCTCTTCACAATAGTATTATTATTTATCTGAAGATCAATATGTTCTTTTTGCACACAGACTTACATATTGACTGAAACATTACAAAGCCCAAATCTCACTGTGTTTGATAAGACCATCTCTGCAAGATTCATATGACCTACAGAAAATGGTTTCACAAGCCATTAACAGTTTTCATTCATAATTCAAAGACTATAAATCATAACTTATTAATCAAGATAGTATTTCAATTGTCAACAATTCATATAGTTTTTATTGAAAAAACAACCTGTCATGTATTTTGACAAATCTTTTTTTTCCAAACAATCCAAGTATTTACATCATAAGACATTGGCCATGCATATTCTAATACAGATACAGCCAAGCTAATTAATTTTCAGAAATGTTGGATGTTTGTCCTTATGTATAATTAATGCATATGAAATAGGCATTTACACGCTTATTTTGCCAACTGGATGAGTGAAAAAGCTGCATTGCTGAAGAGCAGTCAGTGCCTGGGATCACACCGACAGTGAAAGGGATCACCTTGTCCAATATAAAAATCTGTCATGTCTCCCGGACTATTGGGGCCCAGCTCAGGCGGGCTGAGGCGAGCTGACTGCCTGCTGTTTACCTAATCTGTACACTTTCAAATTCACAGCAATGCTACACAAGGTCCTGCTTATTTCACAGGTATCCAATGACCTTCCAATTAACAATATAGACAATGACGTTCATTAAAATAGTGTTTTTGTGTCCCGTGATTGAAATGTACCAGCTGAGAAGGATCGGGAATGGGAAGCAGCCTTTTCACACACAAAAATGTTCTGAAATAAGGAGCAGATTTATATATTTGTTCTGGGGTACACTGAGCTTTGATAAACCCAGCATGAAAAAGTGCAAACAGAGATTACAATAATATTTGAGAGATTAATCATATGAATGAATAAAACAATGTACCCTTCCTTAAGTATTTGTGTGCGCCTAAATGAACTTCAGAAAATGCAATGAAGTCTTAAGCCTAACTGAAATATCCAAACACCTTCGCAGCATGAAACCAGTTCAAAGACGTCTCTGTGAACAGGGCCCCGATCTGGAATTCCAGCCCAAAACTGTGCACCTGCTGCGGGCTCATGTTGTCTTTGTCTCCTCTGCCAAATCCATTCCAAACAAGAATTAACATTTTATTCTGTCTTGCTGTAATTATTATTTGACCCGAATAACACTCCACCCCTGCACCCCTTTTAATTGAATTCACATGCAAAGGAAAGGTAATGATAGGAAAGAGACGATAGCTTTTTTTTTTTTTTTTTTTTACATTTGAATTCCTACCGTCCAGACTCTTAATCTGATCAATTAAACTGAAATGAAGAGAGAAGACAGGCAGAGTAACACTGCGCAGTTGATAGCATGCTTCGCAGAATGTAATGGAAAATGGACATTGATCTGGTTTGAAGTGGCAGGATGGAGCCATTTCAATGAGAGCTGCAATCAAAGGAAAGCGCAAAGTCCTTTATTTATTTATTTATTACAGTTCTCTAATAACTCATTGTTACAAATGTGGCCCCATAGCAGAATGGAATAGCTATTGACATTTTTGTTTTTGCCAGCACCAATTTTCAATGGAACCGTATGCATCTTGTCTTTTCTTGTGTTGCCTGCAGAAAATGAGGTTTCTCTCTTAAAAGGAGAGCTGCTCCACAGATATTTATAGGAGCTCACGCAGATGCAGCTTGAATGGATTGACAGGTCAATGCCGTCCATGATATTCATAGAAAGATCTGTGACTGAATTAATTACACAGATGGTGATTTGAATATAATGTAAAAAAAAAAAATAATAAAAAATAAAAAACAGGCATGCGGAGTTCAGATAGAGGTTACAGAAACTTCTGGGTTTTCAAAGGAAGATGTGTTCAGGGTAGCTTGTGAGTCACAGCTAGTCTTTCACATAATTATCTGTGGCAGAGCATTGGAGCCGCTAAAGCTGTACCACTGCTGGATAAAAAGAAACCCTACACTTGATTCAGTACAATCCACTTAGTCTCTGTGAAGTTTACTGCTCAACAATGAATGGATGCTTCCTTCCCAATACACTGCAACATCATCAGAGAACGTTTTGTTGTAATGTAGAGTCTGTTTTTTTTTTTAAAGAACCCCTTCTTAAACAGGCTAAGTGCATCCTGGCCATTCTGTCCCTGATATTTAATGAGTACCCGGTGTCAACGCTGAGACTTAGGCTGAGACTTGGTGACGTGACTTTGAGCATGAGAAATCGAGCCCTGAAGAACGTGGAGTTCCTGGAGCAGCAGGCGATTAAACACGCTATCAATACAACACTTACACGATATGGATGTGGAATGATGGCTTAAAAATTTACTAGGAAGGAGGATATGATAGAGGATCTATTACAATGCAGATATGGCTCGGGGCAGCAGCACTCCACGCTCAGCAAATTTAACAGCGTTATTTATTTGCCTTTTACAACATGCTTATCCAGGGAGGCTTACATAGCTAGAATACTTACATATTTACATTTGGACTGCTAGGTATTTCACCAAAGCGGTACAGGATAAGCGCTTCCTCTGCCATGCCATGCTGCATCTGGGATTTGAACCGAGGGCATTTTTTTTTTTACATGTTCAGTTCCCACTCCACCTTTCTGTATCCGTGGCTCATGATGAGGAATGATGAGTAGCACCATCTGTGACCTTTTCATGACTCAGAAAGGGGACCCAAACGCGGCAGATGCAACGAACAATAGTTTTAATAGTTTTAGTTTATTTGGCAGAGCAGCAAAATCCAAAACCTGTGGTCAAAAACAGGCAAAGGTCAAAAACCAGAGGAGCTCAACAACACTACAACAATCACAAAATGGGAGAGTAGTCAAAAATCAGGCCGTAATACAAAGCCGTAATGGTCATAATACAGGCAATCTCTGCAAAGGTACAAGGACAGAGCAGGAATCAAAAAACCAGGAAACAGACAAGAGTAATAACAGGCAGGCAGGATAAAGAATGCTCGTAGCATACACAGGGACAAAAATCAACTGAGGCAAACTCACAAAGAAACGATGATACAGGCAGGGTATAAAAGCACAAACTAAAGAGACACAGGTGAGTAAGGAGGCAGGTGAAACAAATGGGTAACAGGTAACAGGTAACGAGACAGAATGCAGGGCTGACACAATGGGAAATGAAAACAAAAGTACGTGGACTGGGGAATGAAGAAAACCAAACGCAAGAAAACAGTCGAAAACAATCAAACAAAAAATAACGGAAAAAAACACGAAGTGGCATGACTGACGGACCCATTGGGGGAGATTAAATAGAGAGTTGAATTATGAATAACAATATACTCAGCAGTCACCTTTTCTTCATGAGCAGAGTTTGGTGAGAGATTTTAATAGGGAGCATCTTCTGATCCCACGCAAACAGGGATCTGAAATACATTCAGTCTACACTACTCCAACGCCATTACCTCATTCACTTTATTAACCTGACTGCCTTTGCCTTGTTTCAAATATAGACCAATGTGGGCACATTGTGTTACACCGCCAGATGCGAATGCCATAGAGTAACATATAAATATAGCTGCAGGCAGCAGTAATGGGATTCACACAAATACACACAGTCCACCCAAATGGATATGAATATTTGTGTAAAAATATTGTCTATATATTGTAAGCATATTTCTGAACAGTTAGAAATGACTAGTCAGGATTTGAACCTCAGACTTTGTGGGCTAAGACAGCAGCCTGACCTACTTTGTTCTCACACAGAAAAGCTTTCTGGTACATCCAGTGTTCGAGTACAAGACAAACAGATTTTAAGGCATTAACTGAAAATGGACAACAGCCAAAACAAAATACCCTGAAACATTTCATGTCCAGTGTTACCCAGGTTTTATGCAATATCCACACAGGAAAAAAAAAAAAAAAAAAAAAAAAAACACAAACCCCAATGCCAGTGACTGTGTTCCCTGAGGAACCGAAGCTGCAGAATAACATTTATGGTTCTAATATATTTTAATATTTTCTTTTGTAGGTGCTACTGGTTTTTCAGTGATTGCTTCATTTTTCCCCTCTATGCCTTCACACACTCCACCTCACACACCCAAAGAAAGGGGTCATTACCGTGTTCAAGTTCTCCTCTAATTTAGAAAAGCGTTGCAGCTAGTAACCCCAATCATTGGACCCAGTGACCCACGCGAGTCCTTCAGAAGCTTCAGTATGTGGTCAGATGTAAAGCTTTTTACTAAGAAATGACTTAATTATGCCTACTGGTGAGCTGGGACCATCCTCTGTGCCACCCAACCTCTTTAACACTGGAGGCTATTGCCAATGATGGAACAGAAAGACCTTCTATTTCCATACAAGACTCTTTACTGCTGTCTCTGTCCACAGAGTTGTGTTTTCATGTTGGAGGGAACCTGGGGAGGGAGAGCACCAAGAACCTAGCACACCAAATTAGCTGGATAACTTTGGTATAGATGCTGAAGCAGTAATATTTAAGAGGCTGTTTTAGTTAACAGACAGATAGTCATAAACTGTTATTGTGTACTTGGAGCACATTGAGGATTAATTTGTTGTAGCGCTAACAGTAACAGAAAACCCTGTTTGTCTTCATGTTATTTCCAAAGTTAGCTCGAAGGCCAGTGAACCAGCTTAGTGGTACAGCTGTCTGATTGAAAAAGGAGAAAATACTGAAACTAATACATACAACGAGCAAAGGGTTTTTTTTGTTGTATGGATTATTCAATAATATGAAAATAATGAACTCATATAGCATCACCAGGGCCAGTAGCAATACAGCAGATGTAAAGCAGTTTGGTACAAGCAAGGGCTGATGTGCAAGACCATTGTGTTTCATTTAATGAGAACAGTTCCATTCTATAGTTCCATTTTCATCTATGACGATACCTGACTGAAGTATTTTAGTCAATTAATCAATGCCCTTCTTTTGCCTCAGTATAATTGTGTGCCATTTGTAAAACTGTTAGAATCATAAGAAAATTATGTTTTAAAAGAAGATGTAGATTTGTTGAATGCTGTATTTTTCCATTCATATAGGCTGAAACCCTCACCAATAAAGATTTTTAAAAGCTTTATGTAACTGCCCCCCAGCAAACCCTATCATATATGTCCATATAACATGGTAGTTGAAAGTGGAGCTAGAGAATGGCTGTTCTGTAAATTGAGGTATGAATTGGCCTGCATAAACACTGGGAGGAGCAGGATAAGTGCCATTCATTTTCTTAGTTTAACAAAGATTAAAAAAAGGTTTAAAAAAGGTTTCTTTTTTAAGAAAAAAGTTTTATGCAAAAGTGGTTTCACACACCTTTGCATAAAAATAAATTATATACCATTCTTATAATATTTCGTTTGGTCCATCAATACTTTTGTTAAGTGATTTTTCTGGATTCTGACTGATGCCATTTAGTCATATGATACTCCTGCTACAGTCTTTTTCCTTTTTGTGGCATTTAATTCCTTCTTCATTTTTCCCTCTTTTTCTTCATCAGCTGCAGTTAATTAAAGAAGGGCCAGTGTTCCCGTCAGATAAATATGCAGTGTGAGAGTGCTGGAGTAGATTTTAAGTAAATATTTACGCAAAGCCACTTAAAATGGATGACAGACAGCATGGAATGAGCGACACTCGCTGGTTGATGGTCAGAGACTCCCAGCTGCTCTGTTTATTTACACAGCTCTGGTGATTGATGGCTGTGAAGCGTTGCAAAGACAGAAACTGTGACCAATCAGCAACCTGCTTGTTGCACTGGGAGGGAGGAGGGAGTTACCGATTGGTTCTGAGGGCGTGTGTGACACCCTCTTCTGTCCTGTAACACATCTCATCATTCTCAGACTGATATTTCTGGAAGTCTGTAATTAAGGCATTGACGGCTTCCCACCATTCCTGTGTACCGAAAACAGACTGTAATTTTGGATTTTCCATTCCGTTTTTTTCCAGAGGAGTTGTCCTTTCTTAGAAATACTCTTTAGAGAGGGGATAGAGAAGTTGTAGGCTCTTCTACACAATTATCTTTACATTGAAACACAAATCTACTGACAAAAGCTAATTTTTCCTAATGAGTGATGCACTGTTATCCAAGTAGGCATTGGGGTGATAGGGAATAGCATTCCAACAGATTAACAGTAAACCCATAAGAGACTCAAAGCCTGAAAGCTGCCTCACTTCACGGATACAGAAAATCCACATTTCTGATTGGCTGGCAGGTGTCGATTAAATCTGTATATTGTGGACACCTTGAACGTAGGCCCGGTCAAAAGTTTGATCACTGCTCTTAATCAATGTGCTGTGGTGATACAATGGTAACCATGCCAATGGTGGCCTTGTCAACAACGTTTAGCTGTTTCCATTCACTTATTGACATTTTAACTAATTTGTTAGCTGACATGAAAACTTAAAAGAATGCCTATAAAAAGCACGGACCATTTTCACATTCATTATAATTTATTTGGCTAGGACAAAACATTTGAGGATATCATCTATAATGATTGAATGTGTCTTAAAATAATCGTATTTTGAGCCTAAAAAAGTGATTTACTAAGTAAATATAAGCGGCATAACGCCCTCCGAGGTGTTTGAGTTCAGGAAACTTAGTGCGAAAAGTATTGCCTATCATCTACAGTGATAGGATATGTCTGAAATTAATCATATTTTGAGCCAAAAACGTGACCATATATTGAAATGACCACAGCTAGCAAGTAACCGTGATATAAGCGGCATAACACCCTCTGAGATGTCCGTTATACGAATGTAGGGGACTTAGCAGAGGCAACTCCGCGACATGGAGCAGAACAGGAGTGTCCATAATACGAATGTAGGGGACTTAGCAGAGGCAACTCCGCGACATGGAGCAGAACAGGAGTGTCCATAATACGAATGTAGGGGACTTAGCAGAGGCAACTCCGCGACACGGAGCAGAACAGGAGTGTCCATTATACGAATGTAGGGGACTTAGCAGAGGCAACTCCGTGACACGGAGCAGAACAGGAGTGTCCGTTATACGAATGTAGGGGACTTAGCAGAGGCAACTCCGCGACACGGAGCAGAACAGGAGTGTCCGTTATACGAATGTAGGGGACTTAGCAGAGGCAACTCCGCGACACGGAGCAGAACAGGAGTGTCCGTTATACGAATGTAGGGGACTTAGCAGAGGCAACTCCGCGACACGGAGCAGAACAGGAGTGTCCGTTATACGAATGTAGGGGACTTAGCAGAGGCAACTCCGCGACACGGAGCAGAACAGGAGTGTCCGTTATACGAATGTAGGGGACTTAGCAGAGGCAACTCCGCGACACGGAGCAGAACAGGAGTGTCCGTTATACGAATGTAGGGGACTTAGCAGAGGCAACTCCGCGACACGGAGCAGAACAGGAGTGTCCGTTATACGAATGTAGGGGACTTAGCAGAGGCAACTCCGCGACACGGAGCAGAACAGGAGTGTCCGTTATACGAATGTAGGGGACTTAGCAGAGGCAACTCCGCGACACGGAGCAGAACAGGAGTGTCCGTTATACGAATGTAGGGGACTTAGCAGAGGCAACTCCGTGACACGGAGCAGAACAGGAGTGTCCGTTATACGAATGTAGGGGACTTAGCAGAGGCAACTCCGCGACACGGAGCAGAACAGGAAATATGCATAGTAAGCATTAATGTAAATGAAAAATCTGTCTACACCAGTCATACAAATTAAACATTGTGAATTACATTTTTTTTTCCACAATACAATTTCTTACACTTGATGTTGGTTGTCTGTTTACTGTCTGCTTAGTTTCCATGAGAAACCATTTTATTGTTTTCCCACTATACCGCCCCCTGCTGATCACTATCTGCCAGCTGCTTGAGCAAAACAAATATAAAAACTGGATCTGTTTTTGAATGTTTTCACACTTTTCACAGCAAAATGTTTGGTTTGTGTGGCACTGAATGATGTGCATGAATGGGGTGCTAAATGATTTGACAAACAGTCATAATCTACGGTAGGTTATGATGTATGTCTGTGTTTTGCATGTTAAATGTTTGGAGGAAAGGGCTGTTCAGTAGGGATTAAGGAAGTTGACATACTATAACATAAGCAAATATGTCAGGTAAAGATTAACAGAGGAAGAATGGCAAGGGTTAATTCAATACAGCTGAGCCGCAGGGAAATATGTCTGTTTAAGCTCTATCTCTCTGAGGCAGGGATGAAAACACATTTTCAATTATGTGCAATTGCTTGAATCAGTAGTGAAAATGCCTGCCAATTAACAAAAAAAAGGAAAATTCACAGTTTCGTTCTTCCTTATCAATATTCATGAAAATCAGTCAAAGAACCAACATAAAACCGGGCCCAAGAGCCTATATCATTTAAATCATTGATATGATTCATTTTCAAGCATCCAGCAAAGTACAAATGAATGCAGGTTTAATATCTTTTTTACCATAAGCATTAATGCAGATTAAAAGTATAGGATTCAGCAAATTCTGTTCTCCTAGAGTAGCTCCAAAAGGCTTATTTTTCTCATTCGAACAAAAAAGAAAAAAAAAAAAACAAAACATTTGATTGGGTACTGAGGACCACCCCGGACGAGCCCCCTCCTGTATCAGTCCATGTCCAGCCTCCAGACCTGCTATTCACAGAGAAAAAGCAGAGATCTCCCCACTCTTCACAGGCTCAGCCAGCCAGCAAATCAACCACAAATCACACTGTTGTTTGCCAGGCAAGAAGGAATCACATAAGTGAATGCACAAAAGAAGGTGGTGGAGGAGGGAGAGTGAGTGTGTGAGTGTGTGTGTGTGTGTGTGTGTTTTTGTGAGTGTGTGTGCGCGTGTGAGTGTGTGTGTGAGCGCATGTGTGTGTGTGTGCATGTGCATGCATGCTTGTTAGTGTGTGTGAGTGTGGAGTGTGTGTGTGTATGTGTATGCGTGCGTGGGTGTGTGCGCATGTGTGTATGTGTGTGTGTGCGTGCACGTGTGTGTGTGGGGTGGTGTGGTGGATGTGTGCGTGTGTGTGTGTATGTGTGTGTGTGTGTGCGTGCATGTGTGTGTGTGTGCAAGTGTGTGTGTGGGAGTGGTGAGTGTGTGTGTGTGTGTGTGCGTGCAAGTGTGTGTGTGGTTGTGGTTGTGTGTGTGGGTGTGGTGTGCATGTGTGGAGTGTGTGGTGTTGTGGTGTGGTGTGTGATGTGTGCGTTTGTGTGTGTGTATGTGTGTGTGTCGTGCAGTGGTGTGTGTGGGTGTGTGCATGTGTGAGTGTGTGTGTGTATGTGTGTGTGTGAGTGCAGTGGTGTGTGTGTGGGGTGTGTGCATGTTTGCGGGTGTGTGTGGTGTTGTGGGTGTGTGATGTGTGGTGGTGTGGTGCATGTGTGCGTGTGTGTTGTGTGTGTGTGGTGTGTGTCGTGTGTGTTGTGTGCGTGTGTGCTGTGGTGTGTGTGTGTGTGTCTGTGTGTGGTGTGTGTGTGTGGGTGTGTGTGTTGTGTGGGTGGGGGGGGGGGGGGTATGGGGGGAAAGATATTCTTTTGTCAGACAACAACCCCAGACACAAATTGCACTGCTGTTAAGGTGTGAATCGCTTAAGTGGGCATATTATTAAACTTTCAAAAGAGAAGGAAAGGGAAGACCAGTGAAAGGCAGACAAGCTGGAACCACGATGGCTGAAGTCTGGCTGTTGTCCTGCTCACTTCAACCTGCCACAGCAAGAACATCCCCTGGTTTAGCTGAGCAGTCCTGGGCCAGGATACTGACTGTCCCCTCTCACTTTAACACTTCGGCCCAATGACTTTCCATACCTCTTGCACATTGGGCTAAATTCAATAAAACACTGGCTGAGATTTAATCAAACTCACTTACCCACTTTAAGAAATGGGAAATTCAAACAAAAAGCACTTTATATTATGACATCATTTTCTTTGGGTATACTTTTGTATTCATATTAATTCAGATTATGTTCATTTAACTAAAACTTTCACAGAGATCCAATGTGGTGGTGCACCCCGTGGTTTGGTATTAGATTGTGATTGTGCCCGTGCAGATTGCGTGTGGGGATGGGGTACAGGAAATTGGCCGTAGCCTTGCCTCGGTAGGGGCAGTTTCAGCTGGAGGCTTTCCTTGTGCCTCGGGTACAATATCTTTGCACATTTGATAGTCGCCTTTTTCAGAGAATCTTTGCGTAGAAATCCATGGTTTTTCCGCAAGGTAACGTGAGTAATTTGGAACGTGTAAGTCCTGTCAGGATGAATAAGTGTCAGCGCAAACATAAACAGCCTGTATCGCCCAATCAGAAAAGATGGATCGCTACGGCAATCTGTCATGTGAATTATGGACATGCATGATGCTGTATCAGTGTTTCCATTAATACCCAGCTGCAGCTCGGATCAATGCCAGTTATAATGGGTTACTATATTTATGCACTCCAGTTTTCCTGTCACACAGAGTAAGAGGTCTGACAGTGCTGACAGCTTACTTTCATCTCTTGGCTTCTACCTGCATGTAACTCTCTGAAGGGTGGACAATATTTGCTGTGGCTCAGCCTCTGTCGGTCGGTGGTGTTTTGGGAGAATTGGGGGCGGGGGGGGGGGGGGGGGGGGGCAATGGAGGTGTAGGTTTTGTGGGGGGGGGGATTGGAATGACCAGCATGGTTTATTGTAAACAAAAGCAAAAATGTGGATTTGAATGTACACATGTAGGTAAAGGGGGGTAGTAGATTATAAATCATAACTGAGCAACAGAAATGGTTTTTATCGTTAAATAAAACTGTACGTAACGGGAACATTGTGGGCTATGAGTCATAGAAGTAGAACGGTGCCAGTGTGGATTGTTAGCTGATTTCTGGGGGTAGTAGAAAGAGTGGGGGTTATCGCTGTGTTAAAATAAGCTCCACCCAACACGCTTTGCTACAGACTCATCTCACATGACCTATTTCATTACCTGCTTTTTGAGCTTAGATGGTTTTGAGATATTTCCACGTGTCAGCTCTTTGTGTCTCTTCTTTGAAATAGGCACCATCATACTGTACCTGGCTCAGGTGCAAAGGGGAATGAGATCAGAAAAAAAAAAGAAAGAAAGAGTTATGAATTAGTACACTTAAAGTCAGTCTTGAAGAAAAATCCATCAATGCAGTAATTAAACATTAGGAAGAAAACCTGAATAAAACAGATTGGAGCTGCTCAAAGGAAATATACTGCCAGGAAAAGTCAAGCTCCCTCACTCTCAAACAACATAGTAGGATGTACATTTAAACAAACAATATTATGAGAACGGTTAGTTAATTGTCAACACACATCACAGGACGAAACAAACAAACAAACAAACAAACAAACAAACAACCTCTTGTGTACCAACTGAAGCGGCCATTATTTGTGGTGTGTGTTAGGGAAGCTCGCTTACCTGCATTTCAAAAAGGAAGTTGTTAAGACAAGTGGCATGTGAACAGCATGCATACCACTTCACCTCTCAGACCCAGGCAGGAAATATCTCCATCTGGCTGGCTCTCAGTGGGGGTGGCTCAGCCCCCTCTCAGAGACACGGACGCAGGCCATTAACTGGCAATCAAAATAGACATTTTAAATTGAAAAAACCCACAGGACACCTGATTAGAAATTAATAATGCATTGCAAGTTCATATGCTTAGGCGAACAGGGGATAAGTAAAATTGATAAAGGAGAGGGGACTTGCTTCACAAGTTATTTATGACCACCATAAAACGAAGCACTTTCAATCTTTTCGTTCCATTTTCCCCTTTTCTAATAAAAAAAGAGTGTGAGGGAATCTTTGGAAATGATAACCGCCAACCCCCAAGCACACACGCACACACACACACACACACACACACACACACACACACATATCCCAAGAGGCATTGAGAGTTTTGCCAGGAGAAAAACCTGATAACACACATATTATTATTATCATTTTGAGCTTTGATACTTTTTCTCTTGAGAGTCTCTTTTTTGTATTCCACTACTCAGCCCACATTTTTTTTTTCCAATAACAATTATTTTTCCTCAATGAAATCAGATTTTGCGGGAGCTGCTCTTTTTCTCACAGTCTGGAGGTGTGCTGAGTGGAGGGTGGAGCTAGTGTGTGCCCCCGCTCTCCGACTCCCTGAAAAATGCCGTGGCAGTGAAATCCATCACATCTACAGCACCCCTCCCTCTGTTCGCATCCCCCCTCACTCTCAAAAAATCCCCAACCCCCCCCCCCCCCCCCCTGCCCCCCCCCCCCACCCCCTCTGACCGGTCTGGCTTTGCTCTTTGTCAGCAAAAAACATCAACACCATCAAAAATAAATGAAGATTTATATATCCATCAACCAACCAGACTGCACCTCAGTGTCTCTCTCACACCTCAGTATAGACGTGCTGGTAATCATGTCTGTCTGTGTCCTACCGGACGGGCTGCAGTACCAAAAAATTTAGCCACCAAAAAGATGATATAACCACAAAAAAAAAGGCATCTCAAAAATGATGTTGCTATGATTTTATTTTGCAACCGAAAAGCAACAGTGACTCACAGTATTGGCACAATGTTATGCGTTATCTTTGATGTAGAACAGGTGCAAGGACATGAGGCTCTGGTTAACTGTTGGTGATATATACAGATTAATTGCGCTTGTTTTCGGGCTGAAAGGAGGGTTTTGGTCTGATGGTTGTCACATGCTGCTCTCATGAATCCTGTGCTGTAAGAGAGAGGAAGAGGGCTTGGACTGCTTAGTAGTTTATTTTGGCGGAAGGCTCTGTTTTTCAGAGTGTCCCCCACTGAAGAGGCACGGCAATTACACAGCCAAATAATGGCCAGGGATCAAACTCAAATCCCCCCAATGACTGAAAAACAGAATCAAGCCAGTGGAAGAACAGGGTGGTAGTGGACAAAAAAAAAAAAAAACATTGTAGCATAGCAGAGGCTGCATTCATACAGAAATATGAAATACCCTTGAACTGGCATCTGTAAAGGTGTATAAATGCGTGGCTTATGTGTGTTATCAGAATCTGATACGGTGTGAACTCTGATGTGACACTGTAGTCAGCTGACCCAGCTGTGAGTCAGCTGATAAACACTCTGATCTGAGTTTCCTGCCTGAGTGAGCTTCTCTTATTTTAGGAAAATGAGGGGAGGGAGAGGAGGGTGCAGGGCGAGGAAGAGTGAACGTGAGAGTGCACCCTAACACCAGAGATGACTGCCTCTGGAGCAGAGACGCACCACTTCTGAGAGGGTACACTAGGTAGGTCTTGTCACCACGCATTTCAATGAGGTCATCAGTGGCTCTTTCTGGGCCCGCCCCCTGGGAAGGGCACAGCTGATGTAGGGGGGTATTCACCCAGCCGAAGGAGGGGGGCAAGGGTTCAAACCGAAACAAATATCCTGTGTGCTCACTACACATGGCACTCTTCGCTGGTCCCCTCCCACCTCCCACCTCCCACCTCGCCCCGAACTTGGAACATCATGACCCATTTAGACTTGTTGAAATATTCAGAGGTACTTGTCTGGCCTGACCTTGTAGAAGGAGGAATCTGTTACATGTCCCGGCATTTCACAGGAAAAAAAAGCACCCCCACATCCCCCAGCCCAACCCATCCCCCCCCCACCCCCCAAAAGTGCAACTGTGACTTCTGTACCACAGCTTCTATAATTTAAACGCCTGTTCCTGACGAACACCGAGGGGATCGTCGCCAGGATTTTCCACATAACTTCCTTCCTCCTTATTTTAGCCCGCAGAACGGTCAGGGGACTCTGCCGTGAATAAGCAGAGGAAGATTTATGAACATGGAAAATTCTAGAAATCACACATTCCCAGAGAGAGAGAGAAAAAAGTGAGTAATAGCAAGATGCGGCGCAACCACTCACAATCAGGGATGCATTATTTATGACACAGACGCTTGGTAAATAACACTACTGAACTGGCGGAGAGGGAGGAAAAAAAATGATTTAAAAAGTGTAGAGTGGGGTGGTGATGGGTCTCCATGGTGAATGCCTGTTGAACATTTCATTTAGCGGCAGTAAATTATAATTATTATCCTGTGTATAGATTAATCAATGTAAGTGTGGGACCCTGCTGGTCCATCGGTAGTATCGGTATGTGCGGACAATGTTGAGGTCGCGCCCGTGCAAACACCTCGTTCTGGTTCCTGAGTAATATTACCAGATTGCATGCTTTCTCGTTTCCTGGTTTCCAAACCGGCTTCTTTTCATGTTGCTGTGAGTAAGGAATGTGCCAATCACATTGGCCTGGTTAGCCGTATCCCAGGCTGTTTGTGGTTATGTGGGGAGGTGATTTAAAATTCTACCATAACCGCAAAACACTGTGTAAGGCCAACAGGTCATATCTGAGGTTATTCAGCTATGTATGAAATTCTGTCGTTTAAATAAAGCCATTGTATTATAATCCAAGTTTGAAAATCAACCTGTCAGTGACATAATTAATAATAATAATAATAAAACATAATACATAATACAACATCCAATTGTCACGTGATCACAAATGGGTACAACAAGTGTGAAACAGGGGTATGGTGGTTAGGTCAGGTATAGTGTGGAGAGGTGGGTCTTCAGACCATGTCAGATGGTATGCAACGACTGAGCAGTCTGTAGTGGGACATTCCACAACTGGGGAGCAAATATGGAAAAACGATGTAGTCTGGATAGATCTATTCTATCTAGATATCCTAGAATAGATGACAACACAATGAACTTGCTTTTACATGATATGAGAGTCAGCCATATCATATAAAAGCAATACTTTATATATTATATATAGATAGATAGATAGATAGATAGATATATGACGACAACACTGTACTCTAAGGAAGAGGACATGTGTGGGCCATAAAAAAGATTATTGCTGAAGAATGGTCAAATCTTTTAAAATATTAAAGAATGAAAGCTTCGAGGCGTAGTCTAACACATGGCCGATTCCTTTTCGAGAGGAGGAAAGACATTAAAGCCGGTGGGTCGGTGAAACGTGTTTCAGACTGAGCTGTTTATGAGCTCGGTGGAGATCCACTCTGGGTTTGAGTGTGTCCTTCCTTTCTTCAGGATTCAGGGTCTTAACGTCATGTTTGTGGTAAATTCAAAGACACCACCAGGGCCTGCCTTACACCACGCATGAGTGGAATTGGGCTTAGAAACCCCTTCAGTGGAAGAACGGTGCAATGAAGCACACAGAAGGTTGCAGGTTTGAGTCCCTGGTGGCTCACAGTTGAAAAATTTGAGGAATTAAAAGAACTCTACCTGAATGTTCAAGGCCAATATTCAACTTTATAAACTGGCATAACTTGTTGGAGAACTGAGTTGGAGAACATGATCTTTGCCAGTCGTAGTTCTTAACTGAGTGCAGGTGGTGGAGCACAAGAGGGGGCCAAAAACGTTTTTGTCAATGTATTCAACTCAAATTTAGCTATTTTGTTTCACCAGCCAAAGGGAAATTCTGGCTGATGCCATGCTCAAAAAAAGACTGGGTATGTTTATAAATTAGTCAGCTGTAACAGTGCAAACCTTTTGTTAGTGTCTTGGTTTTTTTTGTTCAGAATCAAGGACAAACAATCAATTACTGCACTGATTTGTATTT
>JAFBMS010002657.1:0-26093 GCA_019788955.1 Albula glossodonta
TTCATTTTGAACATCCATCATCCGGAATACGTGAAAACCCTCCTGGCGTCAACAGGTCAGGGTCAGCCTACTTGGAAACACCTGCCTGAATTCGATTTCTGATTCCGGTCTTCGATTCCTGGAGACTAATGTCAGTGTCTATAATGCAATTTCTTTCCTCACAGAGCCCAAAGATGATATTGCATATAAATTCCTTATTCCTTGGATAGGTAAGGTATTCCCTGTTTTATTTACACGTTATATGTGTATATATGTGTATAAAAATTGTGTAAGAAATTCTGCCATTCACACTTTTACTCTTACATTTCTACTGATTCAAGGTTAATCGCCATTTGGTTACATTTTTAACACCAGTGGGAATTTAGAAAATTAGTGTAGGAGCTGATTATTAACAATTTAGATTTGCAGTTTCATTCTTATTCTTCATTTAATCACATTCACATTTTTTTTTACTTGTTGCTGACTTGAAAATGTGCTTGCCGAACACTGATTGGTGTAATAAATGTCTGACGTCAGCACAGATCAACATGAATGAAGACTGAATTCTCCATCCTTATGTGAGAGGGGCTGGACTGGCTGCAGGGTTTTGTTCTAGTCCAGCTCTAAAACACTGGATTCAGTCAATTGCATTAAGGTTGTGATTAGCAGACTAGCTGATTCAGATGTTCTGTTTCTGCAATGGAAGAAAGGCTTGTGTTTGTATAGGCCCTGTTCCCACAGAAACGGAGACTGCTAGATTGGGGTTGACTGTACAGGGGTACCGTCTAAGAAGAACACTGAGGAAATCTTGGGGTCACAGTGGAGACCGTTGTGACACATTTTCTTTGCAGGGGACGGGCTGCTGGTCTCTCACGGAAAGAAATGGTTCCGACACAGAAGACTGCTGACGCCAGGGTTCCACTACGATGTTCTCAAGCCTTACGTCAATCTAATGGCGGACTGCACCAAAACTATGCTGGTGCGTGGAAAGGCCTGGCAAACAAACAGTTTACACGGCTTCAACTCTTTGCTTCCGTTTTGTAGTTGAGATAGTTGATTATTATTATTATTAGTAGTAGTAGTAGTAGTAGTAGTCGTGGTGGTATTGTTATTATCGTTGTTGTTGTTTTGTTTTATTAACAAAAAATGCTATCTAATATCTAATACATATATAATGTATAATAATGTATAATAATAAACATATTATTATTGTTATTATTACACATATATGACACAATTTAATAACCGATATAGCATGTGTCTGCGACCAAAAGCATTTTTCAGTGAAAAGGGGGGAAACAACCAGTAATATGCAGAAGCCATGTGAGTGACACATGGCAGCCATTTTGCACCCAAATGGAGGGAAACTGACTGAGCTACTGTTGGAGTGATATCCATTCTGCTGGACTGAAGTTTGTTTCCTCTTCCTTAAACTCAGGACAAATGGGAAACGTATGCCAACAAAGACGAGTCATTCGAGCTCTTTGAACACGTGAGCCTCATGACTCTGGACAGTATTATGAAGTGTGCGTTCAGCTGCGAAACCAACTGCCAGATCGAGAGGTCGGTGAAACAATGTGGTTTTGATTGTTTATGGCTCCATTGTTGAAACCGGTTCTCGAATGACGGAGTATGAGGTTTCATGACCCCCATAATGAGCATCTAGCTTGAGCCAATCATACGATTGTACTCCTGACCAAAATGCACAATAATTGGTTCACAAAGCAATACATAATTTATAGTTTATGGTAGCTCCACCTATTTCTGATTCATTCTGATACCTCATTCTCCTGTCAGAGGGTTTCTCCAGATGTCTTCTCTGTACTCCTCATAGTTTGTGCAGTAGATATCTCGCCTGAAAGAACGGTGATCTTTTCTTAACTTTAGGATTATTGTGATGTACATTTCCAATATGGCCTTCATAAAATCTTTAGTTTTATTTCCACATTTTAACCTATTTTATAATTGTTTGTATTATTGGTTTGGTTTCATTTGTGTGTGTTTTTTCTTAGTTGTGTGTTTTTAAGGTAGTATTTATGAAGTTAAAACCATTAAATCTGAAGAATATAATCTTTGGGCATGGTAGCTAAAAAAGAGAATATTTTTTGTTTTGTTCTTTTTTCCCAGTGGCACCAATTCCTATATCCAGGCAGTCTACGAACTCAGCTATCTGATAAATCTCAGGTTCCGGACTTTTCCGTACCACAGCGACACGCTCTTTTACCTGAGTCCACATGGGTACAGGTTTCGGAAAGCCAGCAAGATCGCGCATGACCACACAGGTCTGTCCCGGCCGTTTCCCCCGTTTGACAGAATTCTGAGGTATTCTCAAAATGGCGTCCATGGTCACGGCCGCTGAAGTGCGTTGTAGTCTACATGACTGCGTTGTGCATTGGTACACAGTTTCTGTGTTCTGTGTTCCCTTTACAGAGGAAGTTATAAGGAAGAGGAAAGAGGCTTTGAAGGATGAGAATGAGCTTGGCAGAATACAAAAGAAGAGAAACCTGGATTTCCTTGACATATTGCTATGTGCAAGAGTACGTTCCACTTCCTCAACATACCTGTTTCAATATACCTGTCTCTGCACACCTGGGCTTAATTTACCTGTCTCTGCGTGTAATGTACCTATTCCCCTACTTGATTCTGTAAATCCACCTGTACACAATGCTGGCTCTGGTTTTCCCTTCTGTTTTCTTCATATTTACAGCATCTTATACATTTCTTTGGAGATGGTACAAACCTAAGACATAAAACTAAAACCTAAAAGCATTGCTTCACAATGAAATTCTCAGTGAACAGACTGCAGGCCGACTGTGTGTGACACGGTGAGAGAAGCACAGTGATCTTCTTCACCTTTTTGTTTTTTTTTTTCTCCTTCCCGCCCCGTCAGGACGAGCAGCAGGAGGGTCTGTCGGACGAGGCGATCCGGGCGGAGGTGGACACGTTCATGTTCGAGGGCCACGACACGACGGCCAGTGGCATCTCCTGGATTCTGTACTGCCTGGCCTGCCACCCTGAACACCAGCAGCGCTGCCGCCAGGAGGTGACCCAGGCGCTGGACGGGAAGGACACCATGGAATGGTACCATACGCCAACAACGCCCTTAGACTTACTCCTAACTTACACCGGCCAAGCGTTCATAGCGACGTCGCTTTTTGATCCTTCGATGTCGGCTCTTCCTATCATGATGAAGCAGAATACACAAAGCGTGGGATTGTTCACCCACTAATAGGTTTTTGACAACAGCATTTGATTTGTTACACTCCCTTTGTGTTGATTATAAATTAATTTGATGGTGGAGTAGGTTGCAAATGTAAATATCTTTGAAATAATTTTTAAAAGAAATATTCTTACAAAGTACAATTAATTTTATTTAATTACAGCAAATCATGTGACTAGTTACTTCATCTCTTATTGATTGACAGCCCTGATATTTACGAAAGTAGTTCAGGTGAATTACCTTGCCCATGGGTACAAAAACACTACCCTATGGGGCATGTTAAAGTTTCTATTGTATATATCTTCTAACGCAAATGTATTCAATGATGTGCATAGCCAGGTCATTTTCACTATCTCCAGTTCATAGAATACATATTAATAACATTGATTATTTCATATTTTGTGTAGGGGAAATTTTTAAAAAATGACGAATAATTTCTTGATGTGAATGAATTTGTCTGTCCCCTGCTCACTCCATAACAAGAGTAAGAGAAATGTGTTGCTGTAGGGAGGACCTGAGTAAAATCCCATACACAACGCTGTGCGTGAAGGAGTCCCTCCGACTGTACCCGCCTGTTCCTGGAACGTCCCGAAAACTGACCAAGCCCATGACCTTCTTCGATGGAAGAACAGTACCAGAGGGTATGGGTGCAATCACATTCATCAAATTCACTCAACGGATTACTGATACACCTTTTGTACGTGTACCCTTATCCTGAGTGACTTACCCTGAGTTACCTACCCATTACACTACACTGTAACCTCTGAGCCACAAGCCCAGATCCCTAACCATTACACTACACTGTAACCTCTGAGCTACAAGCCCAGCTCCCTAACCATTACACTACACTGTAACCTCTGAGCTACAAGCCCAGATCCCTAACCATTACACTACACTGTAACCTCTGAGCTACAAGCCCAGCTCCCTAACCATTACACTACACTGTAACCTCTGAGCTACAAGCCCAGCTCCCTAACCATTACACTACACTGTAACCTCTGAGCTACAAGCCCAGCTCCCTAACCATTACACTACACTGTAACCTCTGAGCTACAAGCCCAGCTCCCTAACCATTACACTACACTGTAACCTCTGAGCTACAAGCCCAGCTCCCTAACCATTATACTACTCTGTAACCTCTGAGCTACAAGCCCAGCTCCCTAACAATTACACTACACTGTAACCTCTGAGCTACAAGCCCAGCTCCCTAACCATTACACTACACTGTAACCTCTGAGCTACAAGCCCAGCTCCCTAACCATGACACTACACTGTAACCTCTGAGCTACAAGCCCAGATACCTAACCATTACACTAAACTGTAACCTCTGGGCTACAAGCTCAGCTCCCTAACCATTATACTACACTGTAACCTCTGAGCTACAAGCCCAGCTCCTAACCATTACACTACACTGTAACCTCTGCTACAACCCAGCTCCCTAACCATTACACTACACTGTAACCTCTGAGCTATAAGCCCAGCTCCCTAACCATTATACTACACTGTAACCTCTGAGCTACAACCCAGCTCCCTAACCATTTCACTACACTGTAACCCCTGAGCTACAAGCCCAGCTCCCTAACCATTACACTACACTGTAACCTCTGAGCTACAAGCCCACCTCCCTAAACCATTACACTACACTGTAACCTCTGAGCTACAAGCCCAGCTCCCTAACCATTATACTCCACTGTAACCTCTGAGCCACAACCCCACCTCCCTAACCCTTACACTACACTGTAACCTCTGAGCTACAAGCCCAGCTCCCTCACCATTATACTATACTGTAACCTCTGAGCTACAAGCCCAGCCCCCTAACCATTACACTACACTGTAACCTCTGAGCTACAAGCCCAGCTCCCTAACCATTATACTACACTGTAACTTCTGAGCTATAAGCCCAGCTCCCTAACCATTACACTACACTGTAACCTCTGAGCTACAAGCCCAGCTCCCTAACCATTACATTACACTGTAACCTCTGAGCTACAAGCCCAGCTCCCTAACCATTAGACTACACTGTAACCTCTGAGCTACAAGCCCAGCTCCCTAACCATTACACTACACTGGAACCTCTGAGCTACAAGCCCAGCTCCCTAACCATTACACTACACTGTAACCTCTGAGCTACAAGCCCAGCTCCCTAACCATTACACTACACTGTAACCTCTGAGCTACAAGCCCAGCTCCCTAACCATTACACTACACTGTAACCTCTGAACTACAAGCCCAGCTCCCTAACCATTCTACTACACTGTAACCTCTGAGCTACAAGCCCAGCTCCCTAACCCTTACACTACACTGTAACCTCTGAGCTACAAGCCCAGCTCCCTAACCATTACACTACACTGTAACCTCTGAGCTACAAGCCCAGCTCCCTAACCATTATACTACACTGTAACCTCTGAGCTACAAGCCCAGCTCCCTAACCATTACACTACACTGTAACCTCTGAGCTACAAGCCCAGCTCCCTAACCATTACACTACACTGTAACCTCTGAGCTACAAGCCCAGCTCCCTAACCATTACACTACACTGTAACCTCTGAGCTACAAGCCCAGCTCCCTAACCATTATACTACACTGTAACCTCTGAGCTACAAGCCCAGCTCCCTAACCATTACACTACACTGTAACCTCTGAGCTACAAGCCCAGCTCCCTAACCATTACACTACACTGTAACCTCTGAGCTACAAGCCCAGCTCCCTAACCATTACACTACACTGTAACCTCTGAGCTACAAGCCCAGCTCCCTAACCATTATACTACACTGTAACCTCTGAGCTACAAGCCCAGCTCCCTAACCATTATACTACACTGTAACCTCTGAGCTACAAGCCCAGCTCCCTAACCATTATACTACACTGTAACCTCTGAGCTACAAGCCCAACTCCCTAACCATTATACTACACTGTAACCTCTGAGCTACAAGCCCAGCTCCCTAACCATTATACTACACTGTAACCTCTGAGCTACAAGCCCAGCTCCCTAACCATTACACTACACTGTAACCTCTGAGCTACAAGCCCAGCTCCCTAACCATTACACTACACTGTAACCTCTGAGCTACAAGCCCAGCTCCCTAACCATTATACTACACTGTAACCTCTGAGCTACAAGCCCAGCTCCCTAACCATTACACTACACTGTAACCTCTGAGCTACAAGCCCAGCTCCCTATCCATTATACTACACTGTAACCTCTGAGCTACAAGCCCAGCTCCCTAACCATTACACTACACTGTAACCTCTGAGCTACAAGCCCAGCTCGCTAACCATTACACTACACTGTAACCTCTGAGCTACAAGCCCAGCTCCCTAACCATTATACTACACTGTAACCTCTGAGCTACAAGCCCAGCTCCCTAACCATTACACTACACTGTAACCTCTGAGCTACAAGCCCAGCTCCCTAACCATTACACTACACTGTAACCTCTGAGCTACAAGCCCAGCTCCCTAACCATTACACTACACTGTAACCTCTGAGCTACAAGCCCAGCTCCCTAACCATTATACTACACTGTAACCTCTGAGCTACAAGCCCAGCTCCCTCACCATTATACTACACTGTAACCTCTGAGCTACAAGCCCAGCTCCCTAACCATTATACTACACTGTAACCTCTGAGCTACAAGCCCAGCTCCCTAACCATTATACTACACTGTAACCTCTGAGCTACAAGCCCAGCTCCCTAACCATTATACTACACTGTAACCTCTGAGCTACAAGCCCAGCTCCCTAACCATTATACTACACTGTAACCTCTGAGCTACAAGCCCAGCTCCCTAACCATTACACTACACTGTAACCTCTGAGCTACAAGCCCAGCTCCCTAACCATTACACTACACTGTAACCTCTGAGCTACAAGCCCAGCTCGCTAACCATTACACTACACTGTAACCTCTGAGCTACAAGCCCAGCTCCCTAACCATTATACTACACTGTAACCTCTGAGCTACAAGCCCAGCTCCCTAACCATTACATTACACTGTAACCTCTGAGCTACAAGCCCAGCTCCCTAACCATTATACTACACTGTGACCTCTGAGCTACAAGCCCAGCTCCCTAACAATTACACTACACTGTAACCTCTGAGCTACAAGCCCAGCTCCCTAACCATTATACTGCATTCGTCCCCTGTATTGACTGCATCAATATGATTGCTAAAGAACAAGGTGCCATCCTTGTGCCATAAAAAAAGAATCAGGTGGTTGTTTGCCTGTACTTTTGTGCATAACCTTTGCCTCCGGTGAAAGTTAGGTAAATTTTAAACATTAACCATGTGCAGGTCTAGGGCTGCAACTCCTTATTGTATATTAAAAAAAACAAAGAGCCGCATGGTTTCACATGGCAGTAATAGCACCAGGGTCAGCTTCAGAAAAATCAATCAGTCTCGAGTTGACCCATATAGCAGCAGTCTGGCTGGTGAACTTTGGCTTGCAGTCAGAAAGCACCGCAAGCCGAAGCACAGCGATACTCAAAGCATTGTCATGCATTGCTCCCGTTGGGACCTTTCTGATTTCAGTGCATATTAAGTGGATAGGTCTGTGTCAATACAGTGCAGTAATGTGTAAAATACTATCGTATTTATGAGTGGAGAGAACTGCGTGACAGGCATGGTGTGTTCTGCTGTTTGATTGGACAGTTGATTTTCACTTTCCACGCCCAGGTTGTCTCATTGGAACCAGCGTTTATGGCATCCACAGGAACGCGACCGTGTGGGAAAATCCTCATGTGAGTCTGTAGCGGCTTCCCGTATCCCATATTTATACTTTAAAGCATCCATCGGCACGTCAACTAATAAAAAGCACACACAAAAAGGGTTTAGACAAAAGGCAGAGACAGCACCACATAGCCATGGTGAAAAAATGACAATTATCACCATTACATAAACCTAGAATATGATGAGCTCTGTTTGACAGTCTAGAATTCTGGCAGAGTTGTTAAAAAGTCAGTATGATATTGATTAATGGTGCTGGATTTTCAAACATGTCATGTCTGTGTCAAGGTTCATGTTATAGCAGTTTTCTGTAAACAGCTGCAGCCGTGTGACTGCTGCATTTATCTGTGATATTGAAGCCACTTCGTTTGAAGGAAACACAACAGCAGTTACTCAAGGCGATATGGTCTGCTTTAAATGTTGGACCACTAAAGTAGCACCCAGCACATTTCATAAAGCAGTTTTCAGGTGTCTGATAACCAGAAGTTTGCCTGAAATATGTGTATTTGGTGTAACAATTTGGTTGCAGTACTAACTGTTCTCTGACATCGGTAGCTCTCACACAAATACACAAAGCGAGGTCAACTTTTCCTGTTTTGTTTTTCCATCTTTCAAGGTGTTCGATCCGTCCAGGTTTCTACCGGAAAATTCTGCAAAGAGATCCCCTCACGCGTTCATCCCCTTCTCTGCCGGGCCCAGGTTTGTTGCCCTGATGTCCAGAGACCCAGCTGGACTATGGCTTTTGAGAAGGTCATGGTCCATGGTCATGCAGATGTTAGAGAGACCTGCTTTTCATCGATCTGGCAGTGTGGTTGTGTTTGATTCCAGAGGATTCCATCTGGGGCATATTTTTGTACCACCTGACCACTCACTCTGTCTAACGTCACACTCTTAGAAAAAAAAAGGTTCTGTAAGGGTTCTACACTCGTCCCATACCATTGGGGGAACCCATAAAAGGTTATTATTTGATATTGATTTTATTCAAGGCTTCTCTGTAGAACCTTATTCTGAGGGTTATATATAAAGAACCCCTTAAAGATATCTGTATCTAAGAAGAACTTTTAAGGGTTCCCCCAGCAGGACAAATGAAGAACCTTTAAATGTGCTAGAAAGAACTTTTTATTCTTAGAATACAGAGTCTTGTCAACTTTCATAATATTCGAGACCCGTTCTTACTTCCTGTCCTGCAGTCCAGTGCATTCTTTGTGTTAAAGTCAGGTTTCCGAGGTTCAGCCATTACATGGAAAATGCACTTTAAACAGGACATAACGCAGGTCGGGAGGAGGCACTGGGTTATTATCTGAGCTCAAGTTAACTGGCTGAACAGTGATTAGAAAATTGCCTTTTATAGGTATAATCTTGAGAACCATTTTTAAAAAGATTAATTTATTATGTTATTTATTTTTCTTTAAACAACTCTAAATAGAAACTGCATCGGTCAAAACTTCGCCATGAATGAGATGAAGGTGGCGGTCGCGCTGACTTTGAGACGATACCAGTTGGAGAAAGATCCGGAAAGAATTCCAAAAAAGATCCCACGCCTCGTCCTCCGCTCACTCAACGGAATTCACCTGAAAATTAAACGCGTGGAAATCGAGCCCTGAATTCAACATCACAGTCTGCTTCAGAGGTGTTTTTCTAAAATCGAATCATGATGGAAAATGTCTGTTTTTAAAGGGGCATTCACATCAGTAACATCTTCAGCTTAAGAATTAAAACTGTTAATAAAGTTAAACGCCCTTTTGCCTCCAAAATATATGGCATTTGGGAACTCTGTAATCGTAACACTAACAATAATGACAATTATGCATTTTATATTGAAAGTATTCACATATAAGTCACTATACAGCTGTGCAATTCTAATGGAATTTTACGGAATTAGTGTAAATGTTAAAAAGTGTAAATAATCAAATACTTTTTTTAAAAAGGGACTTCAAATGTGAATCTGTCAGAAACAATTTATTTTAAGCACTGTTTTTTTGTACTAAAACAAAAACACTGCCCTATTTTTAATGTATAATTTATCGCATCGTTGGTGGTTATTGTTTTCTCTTGCCCTTACAATGACTGTCAGTAGTGTCTGGTGTCAATGTTAAACAATGTAACAAATCACCACCTCTAATCCTTTGGACTGACAGCTTTTAAAATGACTTCGTAACAAAAGTGGTGATGTCATATTCCGCTTTTGTTGTGCCAAATAAACATGGCGTCCTGAAAAAACTGGCAGTGTACTGACTGTGGTTTGTTTGCAAGAGATAACACAGCTGTGTGTTTAGCATGGGCCTAACTGACAAAGGGTTCAGCGGCCTTGAGGCTGGCTTCAGATCATGTTAACTGAAGGGTTTCATGTATTTTCACCCTCTCTGTTTTCAGCCTTTGCATGTGTAATGTCACAACTATTTTCTTTAGATTATTAAAAAGGACCAAGTCGCAGTTACTAGCTATCTGAAATGGAAATATGAAACTATCAGGGACTTTCTTCTGTTACTTAGCAACAGACCAACTTCAAACTGAAAGAGTTTGCAAGGGCAGAATCAAACATGGGTCTGTGTCTTCCTGGTTGATATTTCTCCCTTTCTATGTTTAAACATTGAAAACTGAGTGGCTTAATGTTTTAGCAAACAGCGACACAAGATGAACTACCCAGGGGTGTTCAAACTCATACTTCGGAGGGGGGACCCCTCCCGTTTATGCTGGCAAATTTAGGTGATGGAACGGTTAAATTCTGCAATCATTTTTCCCCATGAATCTAGTTTAACACAATGCATGTTGTTGGTTTTTTTTTTTTTATTTATATTTTAACATTATGCAACCTCCTTCCTACCAGGAAACTTTTTTAAAAAATCTATTTTAGGTTTGGCTTGTTGCCCTTTGTTTTTTATTATAAATGGTTTAATTTGAGTGACCAGGAGTCTGTGCTTTCACCAATTAGGATTCCACTGCCTCACCGGTCAGTCTGTTGTCAAAAAAAAGAACAATTTCCCTTCTAGCATCATATGAGAATGAAAGCATCAGTTTATCAAATATGTCTTCAGTCCTGGGCTGTGACATATGGGCCTGTATCTGACTGCATGTTGCTTAAGAGGGGAAATGATCCTGTATTAAAAATCTAAAAACATCCACGAGGAGTTAACAGTTTATTGCAGTTCAGGGCTGTAGCGAAAACATATGAGCCCCCCGGGACCAAGCTAGAGGTCCGCAGAACGAATCTACATCTGGGCCTTATGGGGTTCGGTACTCAGCTGATTTTGGTCAACGCCCAAAAAAGCTAGCATGTCCTCCAAGAAGTCACGAGCACTCTAAATAATCTGAGAGGTATTTTCAAACACTGACTTTTTCCAAATACTTGGGTTTAACGATCGCATTCTGGCTTCCAATTACCAAACTTTCCTTTCCTGTTCATTTAGTTAGGTTTATAATGACCCCCACATAAAAGCGTTCTTTAAACAGCATCAGATTGTCTGGCTTCACAAATTCAAATTTGGCGTGAAACTAATTCCTTTTGTTCCCCCGATCCAAACTGTGAAAACACTCAGAAACACACATTGGTCTAGTTTCACAGACAGGGTTTGGGAAATGGTTGATCGTGCATGCCCCATTTGAGTTACCTGATAAAGTCTCCATGGTTGTGCAGCCAAACACAATGCCCAACAAAACAAAGCAGTTATGATTTGATTACTTTTCTTGTGCCAGGGACTAGCCCTAAAATGCAGTGAGATCTTGCTCTTTGACTCATGTTTAGGAGACACTGTCGTACTGTCAGGCTGTGCTTCTCTTTCTCTCTCTCTTCCCACGGTGAGTTTGAGAGGCCACATCGCAGGCATACGAGAGTCTCAGCATGTGGGCAACGTGTTGCAGCAGAACGCCTAACGCTGCTCCAACACAGTGCGTGACCGTCTCACACATGCGCTGTCACCTCTCTAAACTGTCACACGTGCGTCTAGTCCTCCGCATCTTCACCCCCTGAAACGCTGCCAGCAGCCCTTTTTGATCAACTTATTCTCTCACAACAAACAGCGATATTACATTTGCGCAAACATCGTGTAGAAAACAATTTTTGCAAGTTTAAAATTTGTTATACCACAGCCTCGCTGGATTCTCGTTTCTGATTGGCTGGAAGATGTATTTTCATTTTCAATAACGGGACACCTATGAAGTCATTTCATCAAGGTGTTGTATCACCATTCAAAATGAAACTATTCGAGCCACAGTTTTGTTTCTGGCAAATAAGAGAAAATAAATGACAAGGTGGTGACACAAAATTTATGTACTTTGTGGAAGGAGAACCCCTCGGCTTTGCCTTGTTCCTCACCTCTTCAGGGTACTTTAATTTCATATAACCCACCTCTTTTCCAATTCTGAGGAGACAGCAGAGGTAGATAACCCTGGCCTTGGAGTTCTGCAGGCCTTTCTGATTTTGGCTCCATTCAAACGTCAGTTTTTCACGATTAGACTTAATGAACACAGGTGACCGCATGCTCACTTTGGAGGACAGAATATTCAGGTACAGCGTCACACTGAGCTCAGACGGAACAAAAAACCAGAAACGGACAATCCAGGATCAGGGTTGCTTAGATAAGAGTATCTGCCATATGTCAAATGTAAACGCTAGACCATGAAAAAGCAGATCGGAATCAAATGCATCAGCGCTCGGCTGAACAACAGCCATAACCAAAAGCACAAAATGTCATAAACGTCATATTGTGCCAAGATGTCTTTTGAACAGGCGAACCTTCAGTCTGCTTTGGAAGATAGGCCAGATCAGTGGCTACTAAACAAAGACCATAAGTTAGCATGAAATCCACAAACAGATTTTGCCTTCCTTCTGCGGACCCTATCTCTCTGCAAGGGACAAGAGTTTCCCGGGCCTCTGCTCTACCTGTTAACCTCAGGTGATCTGGTGGCTTCACCACATTGGTGGAGCTACACCTGCCGTTCCAGAATGCTGGTTAAAATCTAAATAATACTCATAAGTGGGAAAATCACAAACATTACCACTAACGATGACTAGTTATCAAAAAAAAATTTCAGTGGGATGGTCTTTTAATCGGATTGGTCGTGAGCACAATGATGTCACCAAGGAATGCGACAAGACTTCCACGGGAGGATACATCGATGTATCTTTCGTTTGGAGGAGAGGAGGACGCCAGCAGAGGAGCCTGGATTTTGGTTCCTACCTTTTTGGAACAGTGGCGGGAGGAAGGACACTAGATAATCTTCCAGGGCACAGAGGACTTGAGGAGACGACGAGACGACATGTAACGAGCTGTCTCTGCTGGAACGCAGGTCTGTGGTCTTGAGGTTTTAACCCCAATTACATACACTGTAATTGGCCCAATGAGATTCAAGTGGGATTAAGTAGCTCCACCCATTTTTGGTGTCATGACACCCACAATCCCTAGCTACCACAGGTGTGAGAGCACAAGACGTAGCACTGGACCTACGGTAGATTGGCTCATCGACAGAGCGGGATCCTGAAACCTAAACTAACACGGCCAACAGTCAGGAACAATACATTGTGGGTTTCAAGGGCATATTTCAAGTGTCACTCATCTCCTTGACAGGTCTACCGAGGACAACTTGTGTGAATCCAGGTCTATTCCAAGCAATAAAATTTTTCACAAATGATTTAACTAAAAACACAAGAGGGACTCAAAAAACAAGTTAATCATTCATCGCTTTTACAGACTTGATAAACACGGCGAGGCTGTTTTATTACCGCTAAAATATCCACCCCCCTTAACAGGGCGAGCAATCTTTCTGCTGTCCGCCAGCTCCTCGCTCTCAATGGTATCATGGAAACAATGCGAGCTATGTGTTATAAAAGGCCAATAACATTCCACATGTGTAACTCGAGGCAGTTAGTAACTGTCCAAGTTTAAAGACTGGCACACCTCGTGCCAGTGTCAAACAAAAACACGACTTGGTGAATTTTGAATATCATTTTTGAACGAGTCACAAAAAAGACATATGAACTGAAAGTCGTTTTTTTTTTTTCAGATTTTCTTCTTGTGAAAGAACATACTATATGTTGCATTTTTAACTACCTGGCCCTTGAAAAAGAGCTATGAAACTGGATACAACTTCATAGTAAAACAAAGTATAGTAAAACAGCGAATGCATTTAGAAAAAAAAAAAAATCAATCAGTAAAGATGTTGCCACTATGTAACAAAGTGTGACAGTTTATTTCTGACAAAATTGGAACATGTTTTTTTTTTTTGTTTTTATTTACAAAGAGTTGCAGTTTACAAATTGAAAAGGTTGTGTCTAACCCAACCAAAGAGGGAAGGTAGGGTTGAAGTTAACACACCTGTATATGTCTGTAAATTTCTACAAAGCTTGTAGAAATTGCTTGGTTTTACCCACAGCAGTAAAAAAAAAAAATCTGTGTGCCTGCCCCCCCCCCCCTTTCCCCATGAAAAATGAAAAAAACACATGGATGCAATTCAGTGACCAAAAAAATGGCATGGATTCTCAAGGTACGCTTATACATGGGTGAAACAGCTGATATGCCCAGGGAACAAACGAACGAACGAACGAACACACACACGCACACACACAGACACAGACACAGACACAGACAGACACAGAGAGCTGACCTGTGTGATGGTCCTCCTGCTGGACATATGTGGAATTGCATCATCGCCTAGCAAACCACCAGGGTTAACAGCACTGAGGCCTGTTCCGCCCTCTGGTGGACACTCTCTGCCATTTCTTCCCCTTTACAAACCTGAGATTGTGACACTACCCATTTCACTAGCACCATGTAGATAATGTTGGAGCAAAGAGCTCTGGACGCTAGGTGCTCCAAACCTGAGTCTTTGTGTTTTTGGAGTTCTACCAAAAGTTTTATATAAGTTCTGGATTCCGGTCCAGTGGACAAGGATGAGCAATTTGGGGATCCCCTCTCTCTCCAGATCAGGGGTGTAAAATTTTAGAGAAGGGCCGACATGGGAGTCGGGTTTCGCAGCCCAGAAAAAAAAAAACCCAATTCAGGTAATCAATATACAGGTCAAATCCAGCAAACATGAGCTGAAGCAGAGTGGTGTTATACTAAATCACAGGACTGGAACAGTATTCTGTCGCCATAGTGATGCAGCAGTCCACTAACCCAGGTGTGTTTAGTCACTGAGAGCAAGGTAAGGCTGGGTTTGGAGTAGGCAACACAGATTCATATCCCCAATTTCCCTATCCACATTCTTTACTAATAAAAAATATCAAACATACAGTAAAATGTAAAAAAAAAAAAAGGAGAGTACACTGTTGCAGCTGCTTTTTTTGACACTCTCCCAAAACAATTCAGTCATCATTCAGGGATGAATTACAGATCATGACGAGAGGGTGTTAGGGACAGGCCATGTGATTGGCTTACCAGCAACACCACACAACGTTCCATTCCATTCTATCATGGTGCTGCTGTTCCCCCACGCCCCAGCAGAGGGCAGTAAAAACCACCCTGTTTCCCATCCACAAAGCATGCTGAATTCTGATTGGCTCACGCATGCCGCGTGTGAAGAAGGGTCTGCGAGTACGTGAGTAAAATGCAAAACATGTTTGTTCACAGGGAGGGAAGGAAGAAAAAAAAAAGATTCAACCTCCTTTTAGATTTCTTGAAAAAGGTGTAAAATATTCAACAGTGTTTCAGTGGTGCCGTAGGTCCGTGTGAAACAGAAAACAAAAAAATATAAAAACGGAAATAAAACTGATACTCAGAGCGAGAAACAAAAAATACACCCTTCCCCTGACAGAGGGTAAAGACCAGGGGTGACAGACTTCACCCCGAGATGACCGCAGTGCTGACAGGTTTTTATGACTTTTTGAATTTTTTAGAGTGACTTTAGAACTGAAACAAACCAAAATCTGCCAGACACTGCAGTCCTCCAGGACTGGACTCTGATACTCTGGTCTTTGTGCTCTTTCCACACACAGTTCCAGGATGGGCGGGGCTAGATGAGCAGAGAGGGGGTGGGCTTCTTCCCGGGCCACGCCTCCTTGGCGTATTTCTTCTTGCGTGGCTCGTTCAGAGTCTCAGGGGCGTAGGGGCCGGGTGCAGGGGTGGGGTTAAGGGTGATGGGCGGCTGGGCCACTGCAGGGGATAGGTCGACGTCCGGGGCCGGGTTCGGGAAGGGGAGGGGCAGCCCCCCCATGATAGTGCTCCCAACCTGGGCTCCTGCGGGCATGGCATCATGACTGGAGGGCGGGAGATCGCCATAGAGACCTCCACCGAATGACAAGCTCTGAAGTCTCCGCCCTCCTGAGTCCTCCAGGCCCAGAGCGTTGTGGCCCTCCAGCTTCTTCTTCTGTGGTAGTGGTTATAAAAGATACCAGTTAGTGACACAGCACTTATCTAGCTAAATCTTTAGCAGTCACTTTTGTATTATTATGATAATTATCTTGGGATTTACAAAAGTAATACCAATGGCTGAGCGGTTTTATGGATTATCTGTCACTATTTCATGATTTTGAAAACATGTAGTGTTCAACTCAGAATAACTATTCTTAATTACTTAATTCAATACCCACTGGATGCAAGGGTTACCTAAGGAGAAACGTAATTTACCTGAAGAGAATTCTGTGCTTTTGCTGTTATTTCTCTATGACTGCAGGTACTTAAAATCTAAATCACAGGTATTGTTTGAATTCCTCTATTTTGGATAAAATGCAGGATTAGATAAGGCTCCAATGAGAAGTGACTACAGTATAATATCCCACACAGTATATCCGGCATATATACTTTGTATGGCCAAGTGTGTGTGGTAATACTGTGTGCAGTGCAGTGTGGGACACAACATCTTACCTTCATGGGGACCACAGCCGTCTGCACCATGTTTCTGAAGCGGCCGACCGAGGGGTCCACATCCTCTGCAACGTCACATTCAAATTACGCACAGGCTGTTAGAACGTAGCGTGTCAGCGCTCGTGTGTGTGCGCACATGCATGTCAGTGCGCATTCTTACAAGTCTGCACACGTACGTTTGTGCGCGTGTACAAACTGGACCATGCACGTAATTTTTGTTCTGAATTTTTTTTGTTTTTATTTTATATTTTTTAAATTTGATTTGAAATTTCAGTTTGGTTTTGAGAGTGGGTTTGTTGGGTTGTTTCAGTATAGTTCAAGCGTGCTGAAGAAAGCCTGTGAGCCAAAACGCGTCTGTGTCCAACTCTTTCTATTTATTATTAATTTCTTTTTTGGATTCAGCACCTTAAAGTGTTTGATATTAAGAGGGCAGACCATTTGTTCTTACTGACTATACCCAAGTAATAACCTTGGACAGAGTCATATTCAAATTAACCCTAGACAGGACTGGGGCATTTTCTCCCTATGATTCCGGTATGTTCTGAAGTGTGCTGGGCAGTGGGGCCAGAAATAAGGCGTTGGGACGCTGGCCTCTCTTCCCTCACGTGAGAACGTGAGGTTACCACGGTTACAGTGGCCCAATTTGCGTGTCAGCAGGATATCTCATGTACCGTATTTAGCCCTCCATCCAACACTCTTTCGGCCTTACTGGTCATATAAATTAAACAAAAAAACCTTTCATGTAAATTTTTATTGGTTTTTATTCTTGTTGAAAGCAGGTTTGCGGTCTTAAGTTTTGTTTTTATTTTTTACACAGGAAATATGATTTCTATTTCTGTTTATTAATATACAAGTGAATTTCTCACGCCTAGCTTACCTGTTAATTAACAGTGATAATCTTGGTGTGTCTGTTTGCTCATCTCTTGAGCTAAAACAGGATGTGTAATAATCTCATAATCTAATAATCTGAGTGTCAATCTAAACCTCAATGACGCGGGACAGCTCGGGTGTAATCAGGTATAATGAAGAGCAGCCGAGGCAGAGCTTTCACACTCTTATGTCATATGAACTGGCAGTTTGCATTGATGATGTGGGTGTGTACATTAACTAGAAAGAAGAGAGGGAGATTCTATAAAAATGTGTTGGGAAGGAGAAAAAGGACAGTTTTTGCATGTTTGTGCATGTATTTGTAAAGGTGATGTTTGTGTGTGTGTGTGTGTGTGTATGAGTGTATTAGTGTGTGTGTGTGTGTGTGTGTGTGTGTGTATGCAGTTGGGCGTATACCTGGGTTAATGATCTCGTCGTCCTCGTTGAAGGTGACGCGGGAGTTCCTCCTCTTGCGTTTGGGCCGCTGGATGTCCAGGTTTCCCTCCTCGATGGTCAGGGTGGAGATGCGCTTGTTATGGGCCGTGTTGAACTCAGTCAGGTTCTGCCGTGAAGGGAGAGGGGAAATGGTTACACACCCATACGCATGCACACTCTCTCCCTCTCTCTCTCTCTCTCTCTCTCTCTCACACACACACACACACACACACACCGCGCGCGCACACACAGCGCGCGCGCACACACACACACACACACACACACACACACACACCCACACACACACACACACTCTCTCGCACACACATTCTCACACACACATTCTCACACACAAACACACACTCTCTCTCTCACACGCACGCACGCACGCACACACACATACCTCCAGCTCAGTCTCTTCCTCCGGCAGCCCTAGCAGGCCCCTGTGTTCCTCCTCCTCCCCAGCCTTGCTGCTGTCTCCTGGGCCGGAACTGGGCTGGGTCTGGGGCTTCTCCCGAATGGTGTAGGCCCGCGTGGAGGCACCGAACGATACCGTGGAGTCGATGGGGACCTGCTGAGGCTTGTGTGGCTCCAGGCGGATGTGACCCAGGAAGGTACCATGTGCTGGGGGCAAAGGTCAAAGGTCAAAGGTCATTAAATTCTCCCTCACAAGCATTTGTTTGGTCTGGACGATACAGCATATCAGTGCATCAAATTGTTCTTCTAAGCACGGCAACAACCATCTCTGGCATGCAGTCTTGGGTTTTTTTTTTTTTACTTCTTTAAACACATTTCAAACAGGAACACACCTCCTAACTTCAGAGGTCATGTGAAATGCTATCAGGAGAGGAAAAAAAAACCCACAACATAATATCAGAGCTCACTAGAGACCTTTCAAATTACAAAAAAAAGCACACACACACACTCTCTCTCTCACAGTCTCTCTCTCACTCTCACTCACTCTCACACACACACACACACACAAACACAAACACACACGTGTTGTAAACTCACTGCTGTTGAGGTCGATGAGGAAGAGTCTCTTGAGGTGTTTGTGGTAGACCAGGGCAGCGTGGACGCGGGAGCAGGACTGGTGGTCTATGGTGAAGTCACACATGTCTGGGTTCCTCCCAAACAGGTAGTACTTCTTCTCATCGATGATCAGCTTCTACACAGACAAGACAGCTCACACTTTCAGCTTAGTGCACATACATACCTGCAAGCCTACATGTGCACACAAGACCACACACAAACGCATGAAAATCCCACAAGCCTCCCACTCTGACACACACATACCTGTGGGCCATACACTTCCTAGTGTGTGTGTGTGTGTGTGTGCAATTCACTTTGACAGCAAGTATGTTTTAGCTTCCATTCTGTCACCGTTGGATTGTTCATAAAAAACTGTCAATGAAAACTACTATTCAAAAATACAAGCAAATTAAACTTACGGGCAAACAATTCAAAAGTTCTCAAACAGTAACATACAGCGATGACACTATGGTGTAGCTAAAGACCCACTCAGGGAGCACTAGACCTAGTGTGGGATACCTGCAGGATGGCAGGGGTTTGGGAAGAGACATGCAAGGTCACATAGCATGCATTCTTGGACATCTCCAGCAGGTGCACAGTAAAAAGGGACTTTTGTTGGTGGAGGAGTAAGTTTGGAAGGTGGAAAGAGGGAATTCAGAAGGTCGATCAAAAGCTAGACTGTGGAACGTGGGCATTTGGTCAGTGAAAGGAAGGAGTGCAGAGGGTGGATGAAGGTGGTGGGTGGAGGGTACGAATATGGAAGGTGGACGAAGGAACAAGGGATTTTGTTGATGGCGCTGAAAGGAATGGCACAGGGTGGGGTGTGTGTGTGTGTGTGTGTGTGTGTGTGTGTGAGAGGGGGCCGCTGTGCCTCTGAGCCATAACACAGAGTGTGTCTTTACACTCGGAGCTTAAATCTCAGGGCGGCTGTTACTATGGCACCACATGAGACCCTACAGTCATGGGGGTCCAGCCCCCCCCGCTCACAGGAGCTGAGAGGCTGGGGAAACGGCAGGGTCAGTATCAGGTGCGGGGAGGGGAGATCCTTCACAGGGGAGACACACAATGGCCAACAGAAGAGTGATGGGAGAAAAAGGCTTCATGTAACCCAAAAATATGAGTTTGGACCGTGACGTAAAAGGATGTGGAACTGTTTACGCTTTGCAGCACTTTACAATTGGTCAGTTTTTGACATCTCACTGTGGCTCCACCCATTATGGAGTTTATGAAACCTCATCCTCCCAAGCACTACTTATGGATACAACAGGTCACATGCATTATGGGAGATGTAACCTGGCTGACTCTGGAGTTGTGCAGCCAAACAGACAGCTATTCTTAAATGAACAGTTTGCCTAATCCAGAATGATTTCCCTTTCGATACGATGCAAGAGGCATCCAAATAAGACTGTTTAGTGAATCTACTATTCACACCAAGACTGAATCCATCAACAGGTAGCACAATTAGAACATCAGAAAACAAGTGGGGTCTATGTACCCACAACCAGTACTCCCTAAACAACATATTAACAATCATTCTCCAGCAAACACAAACAATTTTCACAGCCAAGTCATCCGGAAGTTGAACATGTATCACCAGGCAATTTTGAGAATGCCAAACATGAGTACACACTCCCAGTGTCTTCAGATACACACAGACACACAAACACAGACTCCAAACACAAGTACACACTCCAAGCATCTTCAGATACACACAAACACAGACTCCAAACATGAGTACACACTCTCAGCGTCTTCAGATACACACAGACACACAAACACAGACTCCAAACACAAGTACACACTCCAAGCATCTTCAGATACACACAAACACAGACTCCAAACATGAGTACACACTCCCAGTGTCTTCAGATACACACAGACACACAAACACAGACTCCAAACACAAGTACACACTCCAAGCATCTTCAGATACACACAAACACAGACTCCAAACATGAGTACACACTCCCAGTGTCTTCAGATACACACAGACACACAAACACAGACTCCAAACACAAGTACACACTCCAAGCATCTTCAGATACACACAAACACAGACTCCAAACATGAGTACACACTCCCAGTGTCTTCAGATACACACAGACACACAAACACAGACTCCAAACACAAGTACACACTCCAAGCATCTTCAAATACACACAAACACAGACTCCAAACATGAGTACACACTCTCAGCGTCTTCAGATACACACAGACACACAAACACTGACTGACTCACCTCCACCAGCTTGTCTCCTTTCACCACATCCAAATGCAGTCCAGGGGGTGGCTTCCCCGCCCTACAAACACAGCACAATCTCACCAAATGCACAAAGGCTCAATGCACAAGCGACACACATGCTACAGTAGTCAATTTGATGCAGGGATGCACCAAGGTAACCAAACTTAGGCCAAAATGAGCCTGACCTGGAGGCCTAATGGAGCCCAATTAATGTTGCCCTATGGTTCCGAAAAAAATGGAACAATACCTTTCCAGAAAGCAACAATTGATCAACTGCAGCACCGGGTAAGGGTAGACAGTGATGGAGGAAACTCAGTGATTTTATGCGCTATGCAGGGGTCAGTATAACGCAATGCACGGCATCTGTAGTTTTTCCTTTGACTGTCATGGACACTGGGCAAGGTAGATTTAAGTTCAGAAATTCTATGATGAAACTACAATATCCGCTGAACAGGAATACGCAGTTAAAAGAATATGACAATTCCAGCAGTGCTTGGAACACTTTGGCCTAGCAGAGGAGTGCACTCGTACCAACATTATATATACGTTTATATCGCTTATGGAAAGTTATAGTACAGGCTTTCACCCTTTAAGATCAGTACCAGCTGTAATGTGACATTGTTTGCAAAACTGAAACAGTCACAACTGGCAATGATACATACAAAAACATGCATGTACTGGTAGGTCTCGGGTGAAAACCAAAGAAACAGTCCAGTGATACAGTGCTATGCCGACTCCAGAGAAACTGTCTAAGCATACAATTCCGTAAAAATGTGTACTTAATTATAATAAACGAGAGATCGTTTTGATCATGTGATAAGGCACTCACAAGCAAAACAGAATCAATAAATGCGAAAAATGACTGATGCAATCGGTATGCTGAAACCAACTATTTTAAAAGAAAAATACAGTACTACCTAAAAATTTTCGGATGAAACCTCAAAGGCCGCCACGTAGGGGCAAACAGCTTAGTATCCAATTTCAGTCCTCCACAACCCCTTTGTTTCGGACGTAGCAAGCTGGCACGATAAGGCTAGCGGCTAGCTAAATAACGTTAGCTAATCCTGCAAAAACTTAGACAGTTGCGCTAGCTTGCTAACTACTGTACAACTCTTCCTACTCGTACAAGTTTCATTTTTAATATTACCTTGCAGTCACAGTCACATGAGTATGAAGGCAGGTAAGCGAAAGAACTGTTCACCAATAAACACTGGTTTTCAAAAAATATGCATAAAGGTAAGGAGCTAAACTAGCTGACGAGATGAAGAAATAAATCTCCGGCTATATGCTGCTAGCTAGCCGCCTCACTAGCATTAACTTGATGAGCAGCTCGTTGAAGATGGAGAGACAATCTGTAAGACGCGATAAACAAAACCCTTTCACCGTAGTTACCACAAGATACTCAGCCATCTGTTTTCAATATTAGAATATAACTGCAGAACAATGTTCACTTTTGTGCATGTCTTACCAAGACGGACAATCAAATTCAGGTAAGTTTGCGACAGGCTTTGCTGCCATCTTGCCTCATTCATCGTTCATACTCCCCCGTGGAAAGATGGGTATTTGGCGGACTTCCTCCTCACTGGTTCACCGGGAATTGTAGTTTCAAGGAATCGCAGTAGTTCTTTCAACAACAACAAAAAATCCAGCGCCGTGCTTTTTAAATTTAGAAATTCACTTTACTTCCACATTAAATTAAGAAGAGTTCATATAAATAAATACACACATAATTATTTTCAGTCATTTTAGACTTTTAGAAAACAAAGGTTGTTTACCATTCACAAATTTATGGCAGACGTTGTTTACACCTCCAGTAACATGTTTTTCTTTAAAATTAACCCCTGAAAGTAATTCTAAATCGCGAGGGAATTCTGTAGTTATAATTTTAAAAAACCAAAGAAAACACATTATGGTGCCTGTTCATTTTCTTTTTGACACATCAGCAAAGTCTTTCCAGTATCACCAGTTGTTTAAAAAAAACATCATCTAATTTAATCTGTTGTATAAAAGTGTATGACTCTAACGTAGGCTATGTGTTATATTCAGTCTTAATTTCTAGGATACCGATTTACTTCAGTGCACGAGTTTTGCAAGCAGCAGGGGAGTCAAATAAGCTGATCTCCAAATATTTTACGCAACTGAATAGGCTATAACATACAAGCTAATAGTCCATGTCATTGGCTCCGTCACAGTGGATTCTCTCTTGAATTTATTCATGGTTTGGGATTGAATTTCTTGAGTGCTTTTATTCGTGGAATGCTTGATTGAATTATTTATGTAAGCTACAATATAACATTATTCTTTCTCATATTTGGAAAACAGTTTTTAACTTCTTGCTGATGAGCTCCAACACAAAGGCCTACAACAGTGTTCTTTTTTTTTCTTTTGGTAGGAGTCTACGCGTTGAAGAGATCCAGCAGACATGCTGAGAAACTTAGAAAAGACTTCTCTATATAGCTGCGGTACATTTCTTTTGTTAGTTCCACTTGTCTGACTTCCAGCAAAAGCTCTTAATGCTTTTTTAAAATGCGCCCGAATGCAAATTTATACTTCTGAGCACAGGAAGCTGAAAGTTGAACTGTGAGAAATGCGCTCTTTTATGATGTGTGTTAACTTTATGTGCTATAGCCTACGAATATTGTTTTAAGACAACAACTAAACTACTGCTACTACTTCCACTACTGTCAACAACAACAAAAGCAACAATAATTGAACTGGGTGACACACACTTCGTTGGTGCCTTCATACCATTTATGACACGAAATGATGTAGCAGTTTAACAGTGCTTTACTGTGTTATAAAACTGGTGCTATAAAATATTGCTGTCACTGTAAAAAAAATAGGCTGTCATTAATAGATACACTTTCACTATTCACTAACGACCCACATAGCCTTTCCCGAAGAACATGTTCACCAGTTTCTCTGTTTCCATATAATTATCTCTGTTTACTCTAACAATATACAAGATGAACATGTTTGTATATTTCCTAAGCAGTAGGCATAGGGAATTTGCCCATTTAGCCTATTGTACCGCTCACATCGGTTCTGGTTAATTATATAAAATACAATTACATGGACCTGTGAATTAATATAATGCATATTTTAAAAAATTTCGTCTTGGAATTTGAAAACCTTAATGCGTTTGCGATCTATATCTTCTTAAAAGTAACGTCTCTTCGTTACGTCTCTTTAATGGTCATTTACACAGCCAGTTACGGGCATGAGTTCTCGTCGGTGTATGTGTTACTTCCTTTTTTTTTTAAAACACAGGAAAAACTTGAAAACCACAGAACAGTTGACAGTCGCGCGCTCTCTCTCTCTATCTTTCTCACTCTCCAAACAGAGCGTCGCCACTCAATCCGCACTTGACTGAGAAGCTGGCGGAGAGCCTCTTGGTCCTTTGTCCTCCGCCACGGCGCTGCAGCGATGGACGGCGCGGGGACCGAGGTTATGTCCCTCCAGGACTACGTTGCATCCTTGGATAAAAGCACTCTGCCTCGTATTCTGCAGATCTGTTCTGGGGTTTACTTCCAAGGTGGGTACTACCTGGCCCCTCTCCTCCTGGATGGGCGATTGTACACACTGGCTGTTTTCCATTATGATGCTTTTAATTATGATGTTAATTGTTATGATTATTGTTTTGACAATTATTATTATTAGTAGTAGTAGTAACAGTCATGGTAATGGTAGTGGCAGAAATAGTTGTAGAAGTATAAGTAATAGTGGTCTAGTTTTCCAGCTTCGTAGAGCTGTGAAAATAGTTTTCTTCATAATTTAATCTATATTTTGATGTTTTATCAGGTTTTGGCCACTGTACAGATTGTTACATATTGTACATATAAGTACATATTGAGTAGAGAAAGTGTAAATGTTGTGCTTTTAAAGAGATTTATGTTTTATTTTTGAATCATTTTGGAAGCATCTGTTAAAGATAGTTACACTAAAAGAAGTGGCTTAATGTGAACATAAAAGAAGGTCAGTCATACAGAGCCTACACTAGTGATGTACTGGTGATTGAAGAGGTGGGTATACTGAAACTCCAGAGCCAATATGTATTAATCATAAAAACGCCGGTAGGCGGTAATACTGAAAACCTCTTGAGCAACAGGTGGTGATTCATTGTTCACTTTCATAGTCCATATCCTTCCTTGACTACAACACTGCCACACGGCACAGCACTTAATTATCCAAGATTAAAACGATTTATTCATTCATGCATTTAGCAGCAGCATCGGTATGTTCAGAGTAATGTATTTACATGCTTGTGGAACACTGTACATTTATATAGTGGATTCTGTTTAGAATAAGAAAAGTGAAGCTCCCCAGGCCACCCTTTCCTTTCATTTCATGTTTTCCATTGATGCAATTTCTCTTTTTCCAAGCAGAACAACCGTAGCAACCGAGAGTGTATACATAATGACAATGAAGTTGATCCACAGTTTTATGCGTTCAGCATTTTTCAAAAAATATTTTTAGGTCATAAAGGAAAGCCACTGGCAACACAGGCCTTAGCATGAAAACTGAAACTGCAAGCAGACCAGACATTCACAGGGCTGCAGGATGGCGATGTGTCTTACCTGAATACTTTTAAAATACACCTTATTTTTGCAGAAGGGAAAAGCCCATCAGAGTTACCCTATCCACTTCCTACACCCCTGGCGCTGATGATTCCAGCTAATGAGGACAGCATGAGGATCTGAAATTTAGGCTCAGAAAAAAGTACATAATCATAGTCATGTCCCATATAAGATGAGAGGTTAATGAAATTTCCCTCCTCTAACTCCGCACACCAGCA
>JAFBMS010002658.1:0-26035 GCA_019788955.1 Albula glossodonta
TTTGTTAAAACATTTTGGGAGAGGTAACCTACAGACAACCCTTCGGGAGAGGTAATCAAACACCAGTATCCGTCCAATCCGGTTGTCTAAACAGGTATCAATTTGCCACGTACCTTCTCTCCCATCACACTCTCTGTTTCCGGCATCCGTCCCCCTCCCCACCTTCAAGTCTACTTCCCTTTCTTCCGTTTTTCACCCTCTCTTCTAATGGTCAAGGGATCACCTCACCCTAAAAATAGTGAGGCATGAAGCTGCCCCCCTGGACTCCAAGCCCAAGACCAAATGTCTATACCGATATACCACATCTTAATGAACTCCTTCCAAACGCATTCACGTTGTCTGAAGGCTCGTTCTCCTGAAATATGTTCTTTTCTAAAGTTGTACATCTGCTGTTACTAACAATCTCAAAAAAAACTGCTATCTTTCATTGTTACTCCTGGAATAAAGAAACAGCTGTCCTCCACCAATAGATTGATATAACAGATTTTTTTACAATCATTTGGAATGCTTAAAATCAGGAAACTGAGTTTGTGAATGACAAAAAAAACAAAACAAATCAGCATTTTACAGCAGTATGTTAGTTACACAACCTACTGTAAGATTTACTTTCAGTATAATTTTGTTTTACTGTGATGGTGCTGAGAGAGCACTGTAGGGAGGTAACTCTTGCCCCAGAGGAGGTTTTGGCTGCGTTCCAATACTCAAATTCGTCTCCTCCTTTCCTCCCCTCCTTTCCTCTGTGCCCCGGAAGCTGATTATGTGTCCTTCTTTCCTCCACTGTTCCAAAACGAAATCTCGCCTCCTCCTTTCCCGTTTCCTCCAAACGGAGGATACATCGATGTATCCGACTGCGGAAGTCTTTTCACATTTCTGGGTGACACCATTGTGCTCACGACCAGTCAGGTTAAAAGATCATCCCACAGAATATTTTGATTGGCTTTGGTATCCTCAGAGTCAGTCGAAATTATTACTTCATCAATAGTCGACGTCAACTTTGATGACGGGCGAATCGGATTAGCTGTTCCAATTTTCGATTCATCCCTCCTTTCCTCCACATATTTCCGGCGTATTTCCGGGGTAGGAAAGGAGGGGAGGAAAGGAGGAGATGAGAAAGAAAGTATTGGAACGCAGCCTATGTGTGTGTGTGTGTGAGAGAGAGCGAGAGAGAGAGAGAGAGAAAGGGAGTGAGTGTGCATGTGTATGCGTGTGTGTGAGAGATATACACACCCTAGCTGAAAAATATGTTAATCAAAACATTTTTTTTAAATTTGCACACTTCATAGACTTTTAAAAAGTTTTTGGTTCACTTTGGCATATTGGATTATTCTACAAAATTCTCCAAAGTGGTGCAGGGTGTAAAACATATGACATAATCAAATCAATGTACACAAGAAACAAGTGTGACATAAAAATTGGCAACAGATTTCTTCATCCAGGGGCTCAGGATCTATTCAACATTTACATTAATGAATTGGCCACTTTGTTCGAGCAATCGTCAGTCCCTGGTCTCACCTACCAAGATAAAGAACACAGAGTCCTACTCTATGCAGATGACCTGGTTTTACTATCACCTATAGCACATGTGTTGCAGCAGAGCCTGTTTGTACTGCATTCATACTGTCAGTCCTGAGCCCAGACAGTAAATTTGAAAAAGACAAAAATAATTATTTTCCAAACAAGATCCAGGGGGTATTCGAGAAAACAGGTTTTGTAACAGACCCAAGTTTGTTAAGCTGGAGTTGACAGAAATCCAAGGTTTTCCTTTCCAGAAACCAAGATTAGATCAACTCTAGATCAGTTACTAAGGCAATTTATGCTCTGAAGCTAACCTGCTTGGGATCAGGTTTACTTTAACTAAACCTGAATTACTCATCAGAATATCTGTCGAGCCTGCAGAATTTAGGTAGGAGAAAGTTGTCAGACAGATTGTGCCCTCTTTTTGGTGATCCTATCAACAATGAAGCTCAAATAATTTGAGATTATAGATTAGTGATTAGAGACCGATTAGATTTTTTTATCATTCCCTGGTGACTATCCTTTCGAACTTTATAGTCTTTCTGCACAATTAATCATTTATTTGAGCAACATTATCCAGCCTCACTTTTAAAACGTTACTAATCGTGGATTCGACCTCAGCTACCAATTTTATACGCTGCCCTTTTTTGCGTTACTTTAAAACATTGAAAATGGAGACACATTAGCAAGGCAACCGTTGTTTCTATAACTATCACTCTTCTGCATAGTGAAGATAATATGTGATGCTGCCCACACTATTACAAATGTGTTGAAGCCAAGTGGCCAGGCTCCATCCATGTGACTTCTACAGTCACCCCAGAAATGGTTTGTGACAAGTTCCGTACTGCCACAATTAGAGGAGAGGACACAATTAGAGGAGTAAACACCCAGCCAAATAAATGATAGAGCCAAAGGAAGACCACATTTTAAAAAAAATAAACATTTGTTCTCCAATTAACCTCCCATCTCCCAGCAGTCATGTATAAAGACAAATGCATTTATATTTCGTTTCGTCTTCCTTGTTTCCTGCAAATAAAAATGTTCTAATATTCCTTTTCATAATTTACCAACAATGAAGTTAATTATCTATCTTTGTTTAAGGATTTGTCATTGGTTTATGTGAATTGAATAAGTTAGATGACATGTTATATAATGTCATTGTGTTATTTTAAACTTGTTTTCTCGGTAAGTAATTTTTCCCCACACTAAATCACACTCTTTCGCTGCCGCAGCTTGTTACTTTTTCCCAAAAGATAAAGTTGTAGGCTGCATAAGAAGACATTAATATTTCTAATGAAAATGAAAGTGAAACACAGAGTAATCAAATGCGTGTACAAAGCTCTGTGCCTTTTGACTCGTTTCCACCGTGCATCCTGTTACCTTAGCTCCATTGATAATGACTTTTTACTTTCACCGTGAATGCACTTCAATCAGGTTCAGCTTAGTCAGAATTATTTGAACTAATTCTACTTGGCTACTCTGGAACCAAAAACTCAGGGTATGTTGCTTCAGGATTACGGTTTGTTAGACCACCTTTCCGATATATCCCCCCAGTTTCAAGGAAACAGATGCAATTTCACATTAGGGTCATTTCACATAGATCACTGCAAACAATATAACTATTTAGGTCTGAACATAAGCTGTACCGTAAATTTAAACCTTGCAGTTACTAAACTGAAAGAGAAAACACATAAGGCATTCTATGCCACAAAAAGAAAAAAAATTATTTCAGTAAGAATTTGGCAAAAGATTTTGGAATCTGTAATTGGACCAATTGCCCTATGATTGCAGTGATGTGTGGTATCTGCTTACAAAGCAAGATTTTGCTCAATGGGACAAACACCCAACTGAAACTGTGCATGCACAGTTATGCAACAATATCTTACAAGTAAAAAGAAAAACAACATGCAATGCATGCAGATTAGAATTAGGCAAATGATACAAAAGATACAGATAACAACGGAAATTAAACTCTGGAAAAATCTAAGGTACAACAAACCCCCACTCACACCATTACAAAGGCTTGCAATACCAAGAACTGAACCCAGGAAAGAGTCCCCTCAGCCAGCTTGTTCTGAAGGCTCGTCCCAACACTAACCTCTGCTAACACCATGCAGCCTCAGGACGGCTGTACTCAAACACAACCGATTAGAATCAACCAAATTATTAAGCAACAAAAACAAAATTGTGTCACTTATTGGGAATCTCAAACATAAAATCAATGCAAATTAGCATGCTAAAGTAAAATAAAGGCCCTAAAATAAGATTACACTGTTGCAGAATATTTGACCACATTGAAAAATTATAAACACAGAAAAACGGTGACAAAATACAGGCTCAGTGAGCGCAACCTGACCATAGAGACCGGCTGACACCGACAAACCCCCAAGGGGAAAGGCTGTGCTCCCACTGCAAACAACAGCAGATTGAGAAAAACACTTCCTAAACAAATGTAAAAAAATACAATTCCATTAGAGACCAAAACTATCCCAAATTTAAAATAAAATACCCAAACTTCCAGTCCCTACCTGACAATCAAAAAGTACAAATCCTCCTTGGAGAGGAAAGGATGGAGAGATAGAAGTGACCCAATTCTCTACAAATTGTCAATTTTCCAATTACTGCTATCACTATCAATGTTATTATGTATTTACTTTCATTTTAATGATTTCATTGTCCATTATATTGTTGTCATTGTTGTTGTCAGTTGTTTAAGAATTATTATATTGCATGCTTTAGTAGACCACATTTAAATATATGTTATACCAATAAACTTTGAGTGTTTTGAGTGTGTGTGTATGTGTGTGTGTTTAAGTGTGTGTGTGAGTGAGACAAACTGCAATTAAAGGCATTTAAAGCACAAGTTATGAAAACAGCCCCCACAGTCAGCTGGTACTAAGGCTCACAGACCCATTAGCATCACTAACTCAAAGCACACACCAGCTTCAAACCAGCCCTGCTTACCAGCAAACAATCAGATTTAACCAAACCAAAGCCTCAAATTTGGAATACTGGGATGGAATTAAAACACAAAACAAACTCAACTGTTATCAGGCCCTAAAAAGAGATTACGCTTTGCTTTGTATCTCTGACAGACCAGAGATAATCAGCTAGAGAAAAATCCAAGTACAGGCTCAGTGGCCACTCGTTAGCTAAAGGCAGACACTGTCAAACATGGTTCCCATAGAGCAACGGAGATTCGTTGTGGAGAATTCTCACACATAAGGAAAACATTGTTCAATGAACTAAAATCATACCTAACTTTTCCTCCCTCATCAAAGAGAAACACTTGCAATTCTCTTTCGAGAACGACTGTGTGAGCAAGTTGTGGCACAAATATTTTAGCCTGCCACCACCTGAGGGACATAGAATGAGCACAAACTATTGTATACCTTTGATACTGCCACCATTTTGATTTATAGCAGTAGTAATAATTATTGCAGTTACCGTTGTGCAAGTATTTTGTTTAAATTGTATTTTGTTAATGCTTTGACAATATTTATATACATATGTCATGCCAATAAAGAATTTGAAAACTGAAATTTGATAGGGAATGTGTGTGTGTGGGAGAGAGAGAGAGAGAGAGAGAGAGAAAGAGAGATAGGGAATGAGTGTATGTGTGTGTGTGCAAGAGAGAGAGAGAGATAGGGAGCGTGTGTGTGAGAGACAGGGAGAGAGAGAGAGTGTATGTGTGTGACAGATAGTGAATGTGTGTGTGGTGAGAGAGAGAGAGAGAGATAGGGAGCGTGTGTGTGAGAGACAGGGAGAGAGAGAGAGTGTGTGGTGTGTGTGTGTGACAGATAGTAAATGTGTATGTGAGAGAGAGAGAGAGTGTGTGTGGTGTGACAGATAGGGAGTGGGTGTGTGTGTGAGAGAGACAGCGAGAGGGTGGTAGGGAGTGAATGTGTGCGTGGGTATGTGTATGTGAGAGAGAGAGATAGGAAATGTGAGTGCGAGTTGGGTGCAAGTGCAGAGTTTGTGAGATTCTAGTTCAGGTCCGACAGCACTGTTGGCTCACTGTTGCGCCAGGCGGCTGCTATTTTTACCCCTTCAGCAAGGAATCACTGCGCTCAGATTTGAAATGGCCATTTAACACTCCACTGACTCAATGTCAGTTATCCCAGCTTCTCTGTATGAAATTCATTTCGAAAAGAAAAGAAGGGAAAAATTCCATGGGGTCTGAGCTGTCCCTGGCGGTACCCTGGGAGGAATCACATGGGGGAGAGTGGTATCTCCATCAGATTCATTTCAGCTTCGCTCTGCCAGCCCATGCTTCTGCTACATCATCAAAACTCCACTGGAAAGAAGGGGATGCTGCCACTAATGAGCCCAATAATTCATATGAACACTTTTACCAAAAAAGGCAAGGCTGGGTGGACTTCATCAAGCTACTTTCTGAAGAGCTGTTGTGTGCCTAACATGCAATTAATCTCCTCTTACCTGTGAGGAGACACATTCTCCTAATTACACACAAACCATGTGACGAACTGGAGCTGTGCAGCTCCCTTATTGCATGCAATAAATCATCCAGTCTGCAGGCCTGCCCACATTTCACATAGACCAGTGGTGTGCAAAGCAATCTGTTTACTTCAAATAGTCTTGTCTTTAAGCAGCAGTATCTGACCAGATTAAAAGGATACTCCATTAGGTAGCGTCAAATAAATAGTGCGGGCTTTGTCTGTGCTAGCTTTTTCTTATGCATGATGCAGTATAAATGCAGTGTCAGGTGAAACACACACACACACACACACACACACACTCACATATAATGCAGTGTTTGCTTGAGACAAGAGGGATGTACACACACATATAATGCTGTAATTTCCTGAGAAAAAGGGATGCTCAAAAACACACAAGCATATAAAACTGTATTTGCCTGAGAAAGAGGGATGCTCTCACTCACACACACACACACACACACACACACACACACACACACACACACAGAAAGCCTCTGCCACTCTTCAATTCCCGACTACAAAGGGCCCACACTATTGAGGGCAACCACAAAAGTGCACACACATACAAATGTGCATGCACGTGCGTGCACACACACACTTGTTAGTGTGCACATGCACACGCATGGCAGGACAACACAGGTTTCCACATAAGGTTGTTCTGACTTGTCAATATATGATTGGCCAACATTGCCACATGACAGCTTCATGGGCTTAAGACTGTGCAGTGTAGTGCACTCGAGCAGCAACAACAAAAAAAGAAAAGTAACATCACAGCAACCGTTTGAACTGGACAGTGGTCCACAGACAGGTGCATGATCCTATGTGCTTAAAAAAGATTTGGAGTACTGTCAATGGCTTTCAGTCTTAGAACCCTTTCTATTTGAGATCCACATTAGATAAATGCAGAACCCTCCCACCTCCCCCATGTGAAAATCCTTTTGATCTAAATGATGCAAGAGACAGAAACCCTCAGACATTTTGGCTGAAGAAAATCCCAACACCGTCCTCTGCTGCTTCCTCTCCTCAAATGCAAAGACGCAATGTTAGTGGCACTAAAGATTCCTGAGTAATTATAACAAACACACGCAAATTCAAAACAACACAAAGGACTAAAAGAGCTGCAGGCCCCTATAGTGGGATAATGCTGATGGCAAAACGGCTGTAGCATCCATTACTGCCTCATTAAAAAGGTGTCAGACACTTTGCTTCGAGACGCTGCCAGATGGCAGAGACACAAATTAAACTTTCACCTCCTCAAGCCTCAGAAAGCACACAAATCTCACAGCCTCCATAATCAGGGAAATGGTTATGAAAACATTTTTAAAAAATCTTTTAACATGTATTATATTTTACCCTGGTGCAGTAAGGAGCAGGTGTAAACACGGTTTGCAGTTCTCTGGGAACCAAACCCCAAATTCAAATCGGGGGGGTGGGGGGTGGGTGGAAGCCAAACATTCCCTAAACCCGAGACAAATTTTCTTTGTCATCTTGTCATCTTTGTCTTCCTCCTGCTTCTTATTGCAGAAGTTCCTGTGTAATTGTACTGTGGTATTTCACATGTTTGCCAACACACAGATGGCTACAACTTCAAAACCAGGAACAGCATTGAGCTGCAGTGTAGTATAATGGTTAGGGAGCTGGGCATGTAGCTCAGAGGTTACAGTGTAGTGTAATGGTTAGGGAGCTGGGCATGTAGCTCAGAGGTTACAGTGTAGTGTAATGGTTAGGGAGCTGGGCATGTAGCTCAGAGGTTACAGTGTAGTGTAATGGTTAGGGAGCTGTGCTTGTAGCTCAGAGGTTCCAGTGTAGTATAATGGTTAGGGAGCTGGGCTTGTAGCTCAGAGGTTACAGTGTAGTATAATGGTTAGGGAGCTGGGCTTGTAGCTCAGAGGTTACAGTGTAGTGTAATGGTTAGGGAGCTGGGCTTGTAGCTCAGAGGTTACAGTGTAGTGTAATGGTTAGGGAGCTGGGCTTGTAGCTCAGAGGTTACAGTGTAGTATAATGGTTAGGGAGCTGGGCTTGAAGCTCAGAGGTTACAGTGTAGTATAATGGTTAAGGAGCTGGGCTTGTAGCTCAGAGGTTACAGTGTAGTATAATGGTTAGGGAGCTGGGCTTGTAGCTCAGACCTTACAGTGTCGTACAATGGGATCAGAAATGGATGTTCGTTGGACGTATGTTAGCATTGTATGTAGAAGTACACATGTACCATGTAGAAGATGTACACAATGTGGGTATATTGTCTGAAGGTCACTATTGTACGCATGCAGCCGTTAGTGCTGGCAGATGTACGACCAAGCATAATTTATATATTTGCATATAATTTCCTATTTTTTAATACTATACAGTACAAGTTTCGGATTTTGGAGCATTTCAGATTTCGGATATTCGGATTAGGGATGCTGACCCTGTAGAATAATGGTTAGGGAGCTCAAACACACTCAAACATACAGACACACGCATATTCACATACGCACACACACACACACACAGACACACACAGAAACCCGTGCGTGTTGTCTGGGCTCTAGTTATCTTCCCTGTGGGAGAGCACATCTTGACTATGCTGCTTGATTATGACATGTGTTACCATGGAAACCAAACAGCACTGAGAAAGGAGAACAATGCTACTGAATAACAATGAGAGCCTTTAAAGGAGGGGCACACATCGTTTTAAAACTGAAACTGCCACCTTACGTCTCTCTTAGTCAGACAAGTTATCAAACACTATTTTGAGGAAGGAATTAAGAATTAATTTCCCTATTTTATTTTAATAAAAAAAGAACTAACAAGGTGTTTAACAGCACTGAGACAAAATACATAAGAAAACATAAATACAAAGAACAAGGTTTTTAATAGCAGTGGTGCTGTACTGAGCCTGTAAACAGCACACTTACATAGCACAAACAAAACACACACAGAATGAACACAACACACACACACACACAGCTCTAACACAACACTCACAGCACTAATACAACACTCACACAGCCCTAACACAACACACACACATCCATTACACAACACTTAAACAGCCCTAACACAACAATCACACAGCCATAACACAACACACACATCCATAACACAACAATCACACAGCCCTAACGCAACACACACACACAACTCCAACAAAACACCTACACAGCACTAAGACAACAAATAAATATCCATAACACAACACTCACACAGGCCTAACACAACACACACACACACATCCATAACACAACACTTACACAGCCCTAACACAACAATCACAAAGCCTTAACACAACACACATACAAACAACTCTAACACAACACCTACACAGCACTAAGACAAAAAACACACATCCATAACACAACACTCACACACACCCAACACCACACACACACACACACACACAGCCTAACACAGCACTTACAAAGCCCTAACACAACATTCACACAGCCCTAACACAAGACACACATCCATAACACAACACTTACACAGCCCTAACACAACATTCACACAGCCCTAACACAAGACACACATCCATAACACAACACTTACACAGCCCTAACACAACAATCACAAAGCCCTAACACAAGACACACACACACAACTCTAACACAACACTCACACAGCCCTAACACAACACACACACACAGCTATAACACAACACTTACACAGCCCTAACACAACAATCACACAGCACTAAGACAATACACTCAGCCTTAACACAACACACGTAGCACTAACACCTACACAGCCCTAAAACATCTAGACAGCCCTTATGCAGACAATTACACAACAGTTACTCTTCTCAATAAACAACAGATACATATACAATATTAAACTTTTCTTATCTAATCTGATTTGTGATAAAAAATGATAAACTGAATCTAATATTTTGGATTTGAATGGCTTATTCAAACCTCATGTCGAATCATTTAACAGTAGCTAACACAGCCAGCTAAAAGTATAATTTTCAGACCATAATTATCATCTAGCTGCAGACTACTGGGTTGATTCACCAAAGGTTTGCATGTGCAAAATCAAGTCTAAAACTGCAACCACATGCAAAGAATAACTTGGGACGTTAAACCGATGAGGTATAAGGAAGTATGTGTGTGTGGAAGATATAGATACAGAAACAGAAACTGGAAGATACAGATTTTCCATTTTGTGGGTTAGCTTGCATGAAAATGCAAAATATGGTGCACTGACATTAGTTCATAAAATAGTGGGAGGAGGTCAAGCAAATAGACTACTTTAGCATGAGTAATGTAATTTACTAAGCCTGAAAGTAGGTTTGGGAAAGATAACTGCATGCGCACTTTAGCACAAATGAAAAGTAGACGTTATTGGACACGCAACTGATAAGATGACAGCTGTCATTATAGTGAAACAGCCTACAGTTATTCTAACAATTAAAGACCACAGTGCAAAGAATGGGCCTTTTCAACTTGTGTACATCTTTCCAGAATGTCAGAGGCAAAAAATAGATACATACTGCCTGTCTAGCAATGTCTTTTTTCAGCTTTTGGATGTAGCAGAAAATTACTTCCTCTGGTTTGTTTCAGCACATTGTAGCTACTGATATCTCCGTCCAGGCGCATTGTTCCTAGTCCTTATCCATTTGATGCTTTTCTTATACCATCTTTACTGTTGATGACAATCCCACGAATGTCCATATGTTTGAAATATCCATAACCAAACCTTATGAAGGATTTTGCAACAATAGGAGCTATGCAGCTGCTACATTCCAGCTAAAGTTCAAAATACACAAAGATAGTTTTTTGGGATACATACATCATGAACAGTAGGAATGTATTCATTTTAAGCATGAAGCAAACCACGTTACAGAATACAAGAGTAGCAAATGTTTGAATCACATAATCAATACGATGTCTAATATGGCAGTGATTTTGTGACAATATGACAAAAATCTTCATTAAAGCAGACACCCTGTGTAATGTTTGTAAACAAAAGTCAAGAGCTCTTCTAAACACACAAAATCCCTCATTTAAATATGGCTGGAGTCATTTAAATAACTTTTTTGTGATCTTTGTGTAACTCAACCTGTAATATTCAATCCAATTTTTGTCAAAGACAAAGTTTTCATTTGTCACATGCCAAGGTAAAGTGTACAGTAAGCAGTGAAATTATGGCTTCAGACCACACTAATCATTTAACAATGGCCAAAACCTCTCATATTCAAACCTCATTAATCTCACTTCAGTCTCACAATATCAGTCTCAAAGCCAGCCCACTCCCTCCTACTTCCAGTCTCAAAGCCATCAAGCTCCTTACTGCTCCCAATCTTAAAGCCAGCCCGCTCCTTACCACTCCCAGTGTCAAAGCCAACCCGCTCCTTACTGCTCCCAGTCTCAAAGCCAACCCGCTCCTTACTGCTCCCAGTCTCAAAGTCAGCCCACACCTTACTGCTCCCAGTGTCAAAGCCAACCCGCTCCTTACTGCTCCCAGTCTCAAAGCCAACCCGCTCCTTACCACTCCCAGTGTCAAAGTCAGCCCACTCCTTACCACTCCCAGTCTCAAAGCCAACCCGCTCCTTACTGCTCCCAGTCTCAAAGCCAGCCCACCCCTTACAGCTCCCAGTCTCAAAGCCAGCCCGCCCCTTACTGCTCCCAGTCTCAAAGCCAGCCCGCCCCTTACTGCTCCCAGTCTCAAAGCCAGCCCACCCCTTACTGCTCCCAGTGTCAAAGCCAACCCACCCCTTACTGCTCCCAGTGTCAAAGCCAACCCACCCCTTACAGCTCCCAGTCTCAAAGCCAGCCCACCCCTTACAGCTCCCAGTCTCAAAGCCAGCCCACCCCTTACTGCTCCCAGTCTCAAAGCCAGCCCCCCCCTTACTGCTCCCAGTCTCAAAGCCACCCCACCCCTTACTGCTCCCAGTGTCAAAGCCAGCCCACCCCTTACTGCTCCCAGTCTCAAAGCCAGCACGCACATTACTGCTCCCAGTCTCAAAGTCAGCCCACTCCTTACCACTCCCAGTCTCAAAGCCAGCCCACCCCTTACTGCTCCCAGTGTCAAAGCCAGCCCACCCCTTACTGCTCCCAGTGTCAAAGCCAGCAAGCACATGACTGCTCCCAGTCTCAAAGCCAGCCCACCCCTTACTGTTCCCAGTCTCAAAACCAGCCCGTTCCTTATTTCTCCCAGTCTCAAAGCCAGCCCACACCTTACCAGTCCAGAATTATGATACAAAAATAAGTTGTAACATTACAGAGATAAACTCAAAATGACAACATGTGTGAAATACTATACTTTATTAATGTTCCATTGGGAATCAACCAACATTATTTATTCATTTTATTAAAAATCAATTTCCTCCAAATCAAGGTTTCATCATTAATGGGCGCTGTCGTGCGAAAATTGATCCCCCTGACACAACAATGGGTTCTGAATAGCTGACATAGCTTCAGTTGCTATGACAACGCAACGAATACCTAACGTGTAGAAAGTTAGGAGATTAAATCGCTAGCTCACAGTTATACACGAACACCACAGAATTTACTCTACCAAGAGAGCGGGGTTAAATCACTTAAGCGCATGATTTATTATTTACTGTTAATGAGGATGTATTGAAGTTGATGGTGACTCTGAAAGTTTTCTACACTGAAGATGACCTTTAATATGACCGTATCTGACAAGTTAAGAAGTTGTGCCTGACAGCGTTGCCTTGCCTATATTATTGCTAGCATATGTAGATAGCTATCTAGTGTATTTTTGGCTCCGAAAGATGGACATACAAATACCTTAAATACACATGAGGTGGTTACCAGTAGCTGATAACGACGCACACCGGTATCCGTCTTTCAATGTCAAGATAAAACACGTAAAAAACCGGTTGAAACGACAGACGGAAATAATATTTGTTTCAGAGAAAGGTAAAGCTATTAAAATGCTAGATAGCGATAGCGAACACCACTGGATCACGTTGTATTTTCAATGGTCATAATGCTTCGTTTCATTGTAACTATTTGAAGTAAAGATGAACACAGGTTGTTTACCTATGCAAACAACTGTTTATGTTTGCATAGGTAAATTTGCACCCTGGCCAGAATTTGTACGACCACCAGTCAGGTTGAATCTTTAGGTTTACCGCTATTGATTTCTTTGTCACTGTAATTTCACCAAAGACCATAATCACTCATATTTTAAAAGTATGCCCCTTTGTGAAATGTGTATTTGCCTTTTAGTTTATTGTTTTTTCAATTGAGAATATGATAGCACTGCGGTTTAATGTTAAACCAGAGTTTGATATATACTTTATATATCCTTATATATAAGGATATCAAACGCGTGGAATGCCCATTTCACGCGTATAAGTTACGTTGATCTATAGTTCTGTACATTTGTAAGCTTAATTAAGTTGTGGGATCGTAGTAATGGATACGAACCTTCTGCTAGCTTGATTGATATTGGCTATTGGTAGCAAAATTATATTGTTAGTCAATTTAAAACTTTTAAGTTTTAATCAAATCATCAATAAAAACAGGGATTCAAATTCATGGATTTGTTTTTGATGTTGCTTTCAGGGTTAGCAAACTTCCAGAGTTACACGACCTGGTTATGTAGATAGCATTTTAATTTAACTGATATACGTTGATTTACGTGGGTTTTTGCAGTTCTCAGTAGAACATATAGGTGGGGTTTCATGTTATGAACACATATAGGGTAAAAATACGTCATTTGACATGTGCCCTGAACATCCACGGGGGTCCTGGAGCCATATACCCGCGGATAAGGTGGGCCGACTGTATATTATATCATTACATCTCTTCCTGTTTCACTAGGGGTATAAAATTGAGGTAACACGCATGCAAACTCCCTTTGTCATCCAGCACCATGAAGAAAACAAAAAACTGGCAGTTCAAAAGAGACAGATGGTCATAGACCTTCATAAATCTGATGGCTTCAAGAAGATCCACAAAAGATTAAATATACTACTTAGCATTGTCAGGGCAATTATTCAAAAAAAAAAACAAAAAACAAAAAAACAAACAAAAAAAAACAAAACAAACCATGGAACAGTTGAAAACCTGACAGGTAGAGGACACAAATGCATTTTGCCACCCAGGATAAGGAAGAATATGGTGAGAGAAACAAAAGCAATCCCCAAGAATCACCATGAAGGAATTGCAGGCCTTGGTGGCATTTTGGGGTCACCAGGTTTCAAGAAGCAACATCAGATGCCTCCTCCATAGCCCATAGGCTCTTTGGAAGGACTGCAAGAAGAAAGTCTTTTCTAACCCCAGCACTGACTTTTTTGCCAAAAGTCATTCTAATTATGGCTGGGCGAAAGTGCTGTGGTCAGATGAGACCAAAATTGAACGTTTTGGTCAGATTTAACATCAGCATGTTTGCCGTTGAAATGGAAATGCATACAAGGAAAATACAAGGCTCATACCCACGGTGAAACGTGGTGGTGGGTCAATGATATTTCTGGGGGTTTTTTCTTATAGAAGTCCAGGGACACTGGTTAAGATTAATGGTTTAATGGATTCAGGTATCAGACAATTTTGGCTGACAATCTGGTTGCCTCCACCAGAAGGCGGACACTTGGCCGTAGGTGGACATAGCAAGACAATGACCCAAAGCACACTTCCAAATCCACATAGAAATGGTACCAGGAAAATAAAATCAATGTTCTGCAATGGCCATCTCAGTCACCAGACCTCAATCTGATGGAAAACCCGTGGGCTTAACTGAGCAGGGCAGTTGATAAGTGCAAACCCAAGAATGTGAATTATCCTGAAAGGATCTGCAAAGAGGAATGGTCAAAAATCATTATAGAACCAGAATTAGTATAGAATCAGCATCGTCAAACAGATAAGGAAAAGACTCCATGCAGTTATCTTTGTGGTTGCATTAAGTACTAAACCAGGGGAGAATGAGGAATGTTAGGAGAGTTTAGGAATATTTCACTTTTCTCTCTCCTACTTGCTCTCTCTGCAACACAAGACCTGCACTGAGCCAGTCCCAGGAGCAGTGGCTGCATTACTAGCACAGCCTTCAGGATTTATAACATCTTTCACTGTAACCCAGCGCACCGTAGACAGAGTGCAAAACTACTAGGCTGCCTGCATATTCCACACCGATTTTGTGCATGCAGACAGAATTTGTACCGCAGGAGACATAGCTTTTGGGTGCATTTCTGTTGATTTTCTGAATGCACAGGTGACAGCGTCTGTACAGCGCAGCTCTGATCTTCATTTGAAAGGAGCAATCTGTTCATTTGTCTTTTACAGCTTATGTCAGCGTCAAACTGCCCAAGCTTTTCTGCCTGCCACTTCAAAGCTCTCCTGGAAATCACATTTACTCTTGACAAGTTGTGTCTGCCTGTGACATTATCAAACTTGACAAGGAAGACTCTGTGTGCTCTGCCATTTTTTTTTTATTTCATGAGCGGCAGGATCCAGAAACACCTTTACCTATGCAGTTTCTGCTTCTGCCTCAGCCTGTGCTCAACCTATGCATTCTCCGCCTCAGTCTGTCCAAAAAAGGGCCCGCTGGAGAACAGGTGATTCACACCGACAAACCAAGCATCTCTCTGAAGTTAATCCACTTCAGTCTCTTTGTACGGGAGGATTACCTTGGGCAGGAAGCTCTTAATGAGATCTTATTTCATACAGAAGGAGGATTTTCTGTCACAAAATCCCAATCCATGCTACCAGCACCTGCACCTATACCTCCTTATACCCTATACTTAAACCGAGGTGACCGAGAATTTTTGGGAAGGGAGGGCCGGGTGAGCAGAGGATGCAGAGTGCAGTGGTCTTGCAGGACTGTGAGGTTTTGATAACAGATTGCGGATAGGATCATATAGTTTCTCTAGCTGCCCCAAAGACAAGGACAAGAGATTTGTATTGGCTGCTGTTGGAAGCCAGTGGAGAGACATGAGCAAAGGGTGTGACATGTGCATATTTTGGCTGATTACGGACAAGTCAGGCAGTAGCTGGATAGTGTACATGGAGAGAAATGCATGTATTTTGCGAATATTTCAGAGAAGAGACAAAACTATTGCAACGCTGTACCAAATGTTTTGTAGTCTGAGATGGTGACATGATTGTTATCAAGGTAAATGAAGGGAGGGCGAAGCCAGAAAATACAGAGGCTCAGTTTTGGAGAGATTTTCGTTGAAATGATGGGGCTGGTCATCCAGGATGAGACTTCGGCTGGACAGGCATCAATGCATGCGGCAGCCTCCACCCTGGTGGGCAGGAGGGGAAGAATCAGCTGTGTGCTGTGAATTGAATAAAATCCAGAGATTAACACACCAAACTGTCCCTGGTGGGCAGGAGGAAAAGTATCAGTGTGTACTGTGAATTGAATTGAATCCTGCATCCACCCTGGTGGGCAGGAGGGAGAGAATCAGATGTGTACTGTGAATAAAATCATATCCTGAGATTAACACCCAATACTGTCCCTGGTACATAAAACAGTTATTCCTCTGCAAATTGGAGAGAATTTTAAATATTCATAACTCAAAAGTAATGACCCAAATCCATAAAAAAGCTCCTTAACGAAAACCACCTCTTTCTGCAAAGATAACAGATAAATCTCCACAAACATGCAACTGAACTCTACAAATATGCATTCCAAACAAGCACAGGCTATATGTGCACCACACTGGCGCAGAGAAATGTGTGTTCACTTCTGCCTCATCATTATTCACCCTGTTGCTTCTTCACTTCCGCAGACTGACATTAATGAAGCGACTCTATAATAGACAGGGACTGGTCTATTGTGCGCACATTAACTCCTGGGGGGTAGCTAATGACTCAAAGGATTCTTGTTTAGAGGAGTATCACCACTTTCTGCCTACTTTTTCCATGTCTCAGTGATTGAGGATTAATTCACAATTTCAGCATAGTGCATTAGACATTTGACTGAATAATTCCCTCCCATGTATGGTCTCTATCAGCCATTCAGAGTGGGCAATGAAGCATCCAAACATGTGCCAGAACTCCACATACATAGGTTTATAAAATGTGGCTTTTCATTTTAAAAAAATTAAAAACTATCCAAATCCTTGGTGTGACAGTGAAAGGACTGTATTATCTGGTGTGATAGTGAAGAGGCTGTATGAGATATGGTGTGATAGTGAAGAGGCTGTAAGATCTGGTCTGATAGTGAAAGGGCTATATGATCTGGTGTGATAGTGAAAATGCTGTATGATATGGTGTGATAGCGAAGAGGCTATATGATCTGGTGTGACAGTGAAAGGGCTATATGATCTGGTGTGATAGTGAAAAGGCCGCATGACATGGTGCGATAGTGAAAAGGCTATATGACATTGAGTAATCATGTATCTAAGAAGTCAGATATGATGCCATGTTTTAGAAATGCAAGGACATTAGGGTCCAGGCACAGTTAGTTCTGTAGGTACTTGGAAAGCAGCCGTTACAGCTATATTACTGTCCTGTTCTACTGTTGTACTACATGTTGTTTTAATTAGTCAAGGTAATATGCTCCAGTCTGACCACTGCATTATGAGTTTAGATATGATGATAATAATAATAATAATAATAATAATAATAATAATAATAATAATAATAATAATAATAATAATACATTTGGGCTAATCATCATTTTTCATATACATAACAGGAATCAGTACACTATATACACTTGTTTAAATTCTTTAGTGTTAGAAGCTCACCACCATTATTTCTATACATCTGCTGCAGGGTACTGGAAGTGCCAGAGAAGCTTTCATTTTAAATGAGTCTCTTGTCTTCTTAAGAAATAAGAAATCCTTTAGTCCCCAAAGGAAATTTGTTATCCTGTTTCTACCAGTATGACATTTTCATAGGATCAAACACCTTATCGTAGTTCTCCAGAGAGCCTTCATCACAGTAGCTCTGATATTGTTACTTCCATATTTCCCTGCAGATTCTGCTCCTTGATAGTGTATATTTCCTGGCTGGTATTCATAAGATCTTGATACATCTGTGTGTGTACCAGAGAGACAGTGTCAGGCAATTTAATCTCATGCCTGAAATGCATGAAAAGGCTTGTTTTGAGCATGATTTCTGTTCAGAATGAGATCAGAAGCAGTAAAATACAGTATTACTGTGCATTAATATGAATACAAAATGCTGTATGAACATGCTGCAATCAAACAAATAGAGCCGGGTATAAGAATCAATGTTATCAACAGTGGCAGATCATGTAATGAAATGGAGGAAGAACAAACTTTACCTCTACCCATTTTCATCCTGTCCCCATTTATCCTGCTACAGTAGCAAAAGCAACAGCTTACAGAAATATCAACATCAATCAACACAGAGTAAATGTTTGCCAGTTTAAATCTGTGATATTATTGTTCTTCTGTACAAACCCATGTGGTGTTTGTCATCCCACACATTAATTAGAGCATAACTGGTGGGCCTCTAGATGGAGAATGAATATATATAATGGTACAATGTCCAGTGAAAAATCCCAAATTTTCATTCCAGACCCAGCCAACACAGACCACCAAACACAGTAACAAACTGCACTGTTCCACATTTCAGCAGTAAATTGTCGTAGAGATGCATGTAAAAATGGTTCACAGTGTATGCACATATGACTCAACACATAAACATTTAAATGCACAAATAGATAGACATGCAATACACAAAATATTGTACTGCTGACAATAATGTGCAGTGCTTAACAACAAGGCACTTTATTCAACATTATCCACTTCTGTAAGTACAGACAAAAAGTGGAAGAATGATCTCTGGACAGATGAGCCGAAAATCTTTTGGCCTTAATGAGCACGGTATTCCAGTAGTAGAACATGGGGTGGGACGGCCTAGTTTGGGGCTGCTTTGTGGCCTTGGCCATTATAGGCACTTTGCAGACGCTCTTATGCACTTTGAGTTGTAAGTCACTCTGGATAAGTCAGGGACGAAAGTGCTACAGGTGGAGCAAAAGTCCCAAGTGGCAGTTAGGACATAATCATAACATAAGCAGAGACTGTAACCCTGTTGGGGATGCTTTGCTGCCTCCGAACCAAAAAAAACTCACCATTGCACAGGGGATCATGAACTATGCATTTTTGCCAAAAGAGTTATGTTGTCAGGTCACCCTCAGTGAGTGGAGGCCATGCTATCAGACCACTGCTCGAAAAACCTGAGTAAAATGTTTTAAAAAGAACATTCGACTGGGATTGTTGGAGAGATAAATCTATTAACATGTTGTGGCAGGACTTGAAATCAAGCTGGTCAGACATAGATGCTTACAAACAGCACAGCTGAGATGATTCTGCAAGCAAGAACAGGTTAAAACCACTTATAGCAAATGCAAGATATAATGATTAATGTCTGATAATAAACAGCTCAAGGAAATGTTCAGTGGAGATCAATGCTGCTCAGGCATGTGCCACCATTTCCTGAAAGTTCATACTTTTGCACACAATAATATTTAATGTTGGATATTATTCATAATTAGATTTTTAAAATCTGTCTTTCATCAATCTTTCTTATTGAGATTGATGTGTTAAAAAATGCATAATTCAAAGGGTTATATATAATTATATTTACTTATTCAATGAGCCATCGATGCTTATTGAGTTAAAGAAAGCTGAAGACTTCTCAGCGCTTCTGAATTGTGACTAACACTAGGTGACACTGTTGTGCTACAAAAGTACTTAGATACAGGGTGTGCATTGCAGATCATTTCCAGCAGGAGGTGTGTTCAATGTCTGCTGTTGCATGATTTTGTAGTGTGCAGCATGACAGTTATTTGAGTAGATTTGTGTCTCATACATAGGAGTTATACAACAATTAAAAATACAAAAGTCTGATGCATACGTTTATTGCACTCCAAACACAGTCATTGAATCCTGTTTATAAATGAACAATCCTAGCGCTGCTTTTACAGTCTGACTGAGTATGAACTACTTATTAAATTTCTTTATTGAAAGATTATGAAAGACTACATGAAAGTCTATCACTATGTGTGTGTGTGTGCGTGTGAGTGTGTATGTGAATGTTTACTCACACCTATGTGTCTGTAAATTTTCATGTGTGAGGTTGTGCGGGTGTGGGGTGCAGGGGTGGCTGTTTCCATAGTGCAGATGCGGGGGCTGTGAGTGCAGGTCTTTCTGGCTGGCTGCTCTCTAGGGTAATGAAAGTGGGTTTGTCACAGGACACTGTTTACGCCCGCTAAAGCACATTTCTGTGTTTGCTCCCTCTACCTTTCCTTAATTTCCTCTAAATGCACTGGGCCCCAGCAGAGGATTTCAATAAAGCCAATAAACAGGGCAGTCCAGTGAGGCGACATGCTTTTCACATTTCCGTCTGAGTGAAAGCCTCTCAATAAAACATGTTGATGCCACCCCCAACTGCTTGCAGTTAGTATCGCACCAGTTACAAGGAGGAGGTCCTGAATCATCGCCTGATCTGCAGGGGGTCACACTGCACCCCCAAATCTGCAGGGGGTCACACACATCACCCCCAGATCTGAAGGCGGTTCAAACTGGACCCTCGAAACTCTTATTTGCTTAGTTGCTCTTAGTTGCTCTATACATGAAACAGAACTCTTTAGTCATCAGACCCTATTTTTGCAAAAACAATGCAGGCTCCTAAAATATGGACTCCTTGCCTGAAAACATCCAAACATTAAAAGTATTTCAGTGTTTTAAAAAAACATAATTTTTCTAGTTCTTTTTACATTTATAAAGACCTCTTAAAGTCTCTTAATTTTAATCCTCAGTGTCCTTGGGTACCATTTTTCATGCCATGCTTTTTCTGTTCCTGGCTAGGCCACTTGGTATGTATGTTTGTATATAAATGCTTGTGTGTGTGTGTGTGTGTGTATGAGTCTGAGAAATCAATCCACTGTACTCAAAATCCAGAGCCGAAGGCTGGGAGTGTGCATATGTGTGCTTTTCCATGTTTTCTAGCTTCTCGTTGAGATTTGCTTTTATTTGCACATGAGACAATTTATTTTGCCAAAGCACATTCAAGCCAAACACTAAGGTAAAAGTGCATACAATAGATAAAACGGTTCATGCAGTCACTTGCTGTGGGTGTGTGACTTTAATGGTTCCTGTAGTCAATGGCTGTTTGAATCAAATGCATTGCGCTTCTTTTATCTCCCAGTGAAAATGGGACTCATTGCTGGCTTTGAAGAGTTTGGAGGTCTCGACAGATCCATATATGTTTCCATATAGTGAGCTCAAGTCTCATAGTCCTAACAGCTTAGACTCATTCAGTCTGCCTGTGTCTGTCCTTCTCAATAGCCAGAATGTGTTCACTAACTCTTGTCCATTGTCAATGTTTTTCCTCATACTTGATCCGGTAGTTTGCCATGGTATACAGTCCTTTGGGGCAAGATAACATTGCATTTCCCTTTGTCTTAGTGTTCCAAATGTTCATTCAGTGTTGCTGCCATGGTCCTGGGGCTGCAGAATGCTGAAAGCTTAATTGGTTAATTGGAGGCAACATTATTTGCAGCCAAATCAAATTCAAATTCAATCAAAATGGTAACCCAAGTATAATTTGTATTTTTATGTAACCTGATTTCTACAGGACCTTATTTTCCATGTGCATGAATGAGAGTGGGCCATAAATATTGAAGCATGGTGCTTTGCAGAGATTTTTTGTTTCTTGCCGCTTGTATGTTACTTTTCTTCCTAGCATTTGGTTGTACATCTGCCTTGAACTGTTGATGTAATAAAAAGGATCTAAGAGGTTGCACTCCCCTCCTTTTAAAAACAAAATTTAAGTGATCATGACCTCAGATAGATCTTACTCTCTCTCTCCCTTCTTCCAAGGAGGAAGTTCTTCTGTTGGTTTTTTGCCACTCCATAGATTTCCATTTTCACCTTAAAAACACACAATGGCCTCCGGCAAAAGCCAACCTCCTCCAGTGGTAACAGCTGGTTTTGAGCACTTTCAGCAGTCTCAAATGTATTCTGTTACTGAGGGTAAACTCTTCAATAATGCATGCCATTTCTGCTGAGATTTGTGTCCCTGGAGTTACAATGCCCTCCACTCTGTTATGACTCCCAGCCCCTGCACTCCTTGCTGAAACTTTGCTAGCTTAAGGTCTCTGTGTTAGCTCTGCTGCCTGTGTGGTAGCTCTGTAGGCTGTGGTAGCTCTGCTGGCTGTGTGCTAGCTCTGTAAGCTGTGTTAGCTCTGCTAGCTGTGTGTTAGTTCTGCTGAGACTTAGTGAGCTCTGCTGTCTGTGTGCTAGCTCTGCTGGCTGTGTGTTAGCTCTGCTGAGACTTAGTGAGCTCTGCTGTCTGTCTGTTAGCTCTGCTGAGACTTTGTGAGCTCTGCTGTCTGTGTGTTAGCTCTGCTGAAACTTAGTCAGCTTTGCTGTCTGTGTGCTAGCTCTGCTGGCTGTGTGTTAGCTCTGCTGTCTGTGTGTTAGCTCTGCTGTCTGTGTGCTAGCTCTGCTGGCTGTGTGTTAGCTCTGCTGAGACTTAGTGAGCTCTGCTGTCTGTGTGTTAGCTCTGCTGTCTGTGTGTTAGCTCTGCTGAGACTTAGTCAGCTTTGCTGTCTGTGTGCTAGCTCTGCTGAGACTTTGTGAGCTCTGCTGTCTGTGTGGCTGTCTGTGTGTTAGCTCTGCTGGCTGTGTGTTAGCTCTGCTGAGACTTAGTCAGCTTTGCTGTCTGTGTGCTAGCTCTGCTGAGACTTTGTTACCTCTTTGTTAACTTTGTATACTGCCACCTTTAGTTACACAGCAGGGCATGGTGTGTGTGTGTGTGTGTGTGTGTGTGTTTTTCCAGCCCTGTCCCTCTCTCTCCCACTCACATCTTCTCTCCCTCCACCCCTCTAGAATGAGGGAAGAATGTGAGGAATTTCAAAGCCAAAGGATGGAAAAATAACCACAGCAGAGAGAAAACTCAACTCTACTGGTGTATCATGTGCATGTGTGTGTATGATCAGGGTTAAACCACACTGTTCCATGTAAAAAAAACCACATAATAAATCAAACAAAAGATTCGTATTTGAATACTGGAAGATAATGACAAAGCTGAATAAACAGCGAAAACAAAAAAGAAACTACACTCTGCCAGTATATCTGCCATGCTGAAAAATGAAAACATGTCCTTACCAAATACAGTCTGTGTGATAACAGCCTGGCCTTCACACAGGACAACACAAACACCTGGCTCAAAGAAGATCAGTCATGTGATCACTGTCACACAGGCAATATTGAGACAGGGATTCACTTCCTCCAACACTAAATACTCATAAATTCCCTGGGGAGACAAAAACAAAGCAAGCTCATTTCAGTCTGAGTTACTGGAAGTGATGTAGATTCACTAAATCAAGCATTGCTGATTGAGTTTAATCATTATCTTGAGAAGAATTCTCTCTCTCTCATTAGGGGCATATTCAGATTAAACAGGGGCTGGCTCAGCACAATGAGCAGAAGAATGACAGGACCAGGGTGGCATATCTCAGGTTGGAAGAATAATCCCACATTATACAGGACTTTGAGAAACATAAAAGCATGACCATGCTGACCATGTAATCGCATATAAATGACCATGTAATTTACAGACTTACTTGGTGTTATGCTGCCTGAGGTGCAGCGCCACTGCTGTATCAGGACACTTCAAAAACAAAAACAGGGCTCTACGTTACCCACAGCCAGTGCTCTGCATTACCCACAGTCAAGGAGCTGTGTTAACCACAGCCAGGGAGCTGTGTTACCCACAGATAGTGTTCTGTGTTACCCACAGCCTGTGCTCTGTTACCCATAGCCAGGGAGCTGAGTTACCCACAGATAGTGTTCTGTGTTACCCACAGATAGCGTTCTGTGTTACCCACAGCCAGTGCTGTGCGTTACCCACAGCCAGTGCTCTGTGTCACCTACAGCCAAGGCATGTGTTACCCACAGCAAGGGAGCTGTGTTACCCACAGCCAGTGCTCTGCATTACCCACAGCCAGTGCTCTGTGTTACCCACAGTCAAGGAGCTGTGTTAACCACAGCCAGGGAGCTGTGTTGCCCACAGACAGTGCTCTGTTTCCCATAGCCAGGGAGTTGTGTTCCCCACAAATAGTGTTCTGTTACCCACAGCCAGTGCTGTGCGTTACCCACAGCCAGTGCTCTGCGTCAGCTACAGCCAGGGCATGTGTTACTCACAGCAAGGGAGCTGCGTTACCCACAGAAAGTGCCCTGTGTTACCCACAGCCAGTGCTCTACGTTACCCACAGCCAGTGCTCTGCATTACCCACAGCCAGTGCTCTGTTACCCATAGGCAGGAACTGTATTACTCACAGCCAGGGAGCTGTGTTACCCACAGCCAGGGAACTGTATTACCCTCTGTGTTACCCACAGCTAGGGAGCTTTGTTACCCACAGATAGCGTTCTGTGTTACCGGTGTGACAGTGTTCTGTTATACCAACAGCCAGGGAGCTGTGTTATCCACAGGCAGCGAACTGCGTTACCCACAGCCATTGCTCTGCATTACCCACAGTCAAGGAGCTGTGTTAACCACAGCCAGGGAGCTGTGTTGCCCACAGATAGCATTCTGTGTTACCAGTGTGACAGTGTTCTGTTATACCAACAGCCAGGGAGCTGTGTTACCCACAGGCAGCGTACTGCGTTACCCACAGCCATTGCTCTGCATTACCCACAGTCAAGGAGCTGTGTTAACCACAGCCAGGGAGCTGTGTTGCCCACAGATAGTGTTCTGTGTTACCCACAACCAGGGAGTTGGGGGTTACCCACAGTCAGTGCTCTGTGTCACCTACAGCCAGTGTACTGCGTTACCCACAGCTAGGGAGCTTTGTTACCCACAGATGGAGTTCTGTTATACCCACAGCCAGTGCTCTACGTTACCCACAGCTAGTGCTCTGCATTACCCACAGTCAAGGAGCTGTGCTACCCACAGCCAGTGCTCTGTTACCCACAGCCAGGGAGCTGTGCTACCCACAGCCAGTGCTCTGTTACCCATAGCCAGGGAGCTGTGTTACCCACATCCAGTGCTGTGTGTTACCCACAGCCAGTTGTCTGTGTCACCTACAGCCAGGGCATGTTTCACACACAGCCAGGGAGCTGTGTTACCCACAGATAGTGTTCTGTGTTACCCACAGCCAGTGTTCTCTTACCCATAGCCAGGGAGCTGTGTTACCCACAGGGAATGCTCTATGGTACCCACTAACAGTGCTCTATGCTACCCACAGTCAAAGAGCTGTGCTACCCACAGCCAGGGAGCTGTGTTACCCACAGATAGTGTTCTGTGTTATCCACAGCCAGTTTACGGTGTTACCCACAGCTAGGGAGCTTTGTTATCCACAGATGGAGTTCTGTTATACCCACAGCCAGTGCTCTGCATTACCCACAGTCAATGAGCTGTGTTACTCATAGCCAGGGAACTGTATTACCCACAGCCAGTACTCTACGTTACCCACAGCTAGTGCTCTGTGTTACCCACAGTCAAGGAGCTGTGTTAACCACAGCCAGTGCTCTGCATTACCCACAGTCAAGGAGCTGTGTTAACCACAGCCAGTGCTCTGCATTACCCACAGTCACGGAGCTGTGTTACCCATAGCCAGGGAACTGTATTATCCACAGCCAGTACTCTACGTTACCCACAGCTAGTGCTCTGTGTTACCCACAGTCAAGGAGCTGTGTTAACCACAGCCAGGGAGCTGTGCTACCCACATCCAGTGCTCTGTGTTACCCACAGCCAGGGACCTGTGTTAGCCACAGCTAGGGAGCTTTATTGCCTACAGATGGAGTTCTGTTATACCAACAGCCAGGGAGCTGTGTTACCCACAGCCAGCATACTGCGTTACCCACAGCCAGTGTTCTGTGTTACCCAAAGCCAGTGAATGGTGTTACCCACAGCTAGGGAGCTGTGTTACCCATTTTTTTATTGCTTTATTCTAATATTAAATGACAGATAATCCCAGAGTATGAAGCAATCATAAGTACAAATACATTTATTTGTGGATTTCCATGATGAATTGCACTTACTTTTGTATATTGCGGGGAAACATACATGTACTGTCATGGTTTTAACTGAATAATTGTCTCTGTTTTTAGCTGTGATCCAAACAATGTGAAGCAGGCTTGCCAACAGTTAATAGACCAGGCACAATAACTGTATTCAAAGTGGAAA
>JAFBMS010002659.1:0-26024 GCA_019788955.1 Albula glossodonta
CACAAACACACACAGCTACTGACACACACGAATGCACTCAACAACTGACACACTCACTAATACACTCAACTGACACTCAACTACTGACTGACTCACTGACTGACTAACACACACACACAGTCACAACAGTGCAAGTCTGAGCAATACGATCCAATTATTATTCAAACTGAATTTATCCTGTATAGCATCATGATAACAAAGTCCAGTGCTCAAGAGTCCAGCTTCATAAACCATTGTTGTAAATATGAATATAATATTGTTAGGGAGATAATTATTTTGTTGTCAGTTGCTTGATATGGAGTCTTCCTAAATAAAGATACTCATTTATGTTTCCATGGTATTTTTATGATCATTTTTGTTGTCCCCATTCCCTCACTTTCCCATAATCACTCACATTATCCCAACAAAATTATACAAGTTCCCTTTAATTTTAGGTTTCAAACTTCGAGGCCGATACAGACCAACCTGCGACGCAGGCCAACTCCTTTTCCAAAGCTACAGAATAAAAGGAAATTATGAATATATTTCATGCGTTTTTCGATATAGATGGTACAATACGTTCGTCCATTAGGAACATGAGGTAATTCATAGATGTGGGTGTGGACGATGCGTGGAGGCGCGGCATTGCTGGGAACTGTGTGAATCAAAGCGCCTCCCACTTCAGACGGCAGTCTTTCCCCACAGCGCAGCGCCCGGATAAATCTCAAAGCCGAACTGAGAGAGGGAGGTGTCACAGCGGACTAGGCACAGACCTCTGAGTGCGTCCTAGCTTTCTGAGGTAGGCTTACAATTTAAACACTGCAATATCTTCCGATAGTCACGCTTTCCAGACGTGCTGTGTTTACGTACGGAAGAGCCAGCCTGGATGTGCGGGACTTTGCTACATTCATGATCTTGTGTCTTGAATTGGACCTTGAAAACCTGCCTTACTTCTGTTTAATTTTTAAATATACTAAAGCACCTATTTCTAGTGTTAATGTAGCACAGTTATGAACATAAGTAAAATAATCTGTGTCAGGGAATCAAAATGCATACAATGGATTTTTAAACGTGAGGAACAGGTACACGTAGAATATTTACTGTTTGTCGACAATGTGGAATATGGAGCCCGTTTGTTGTTTTGATCATGAGTACATTCTAAGATGGAATAGATCACACAATGCAGGGCCACTTGATCATTCATGAGCTTGAGCTCCTCTCTCTTTAGGACAATGTCCTTCGGGAACTGAGCGCCATTTTACCACGAAGCTTTAAATAAAAAACACTAGCGGTCTAGCGGCGGCTATCACTGATAAAAGCCACCGGGCCATTTGGACGTGCTGACCCTTACCTTATTTACACGCAGTACTCTTTAAATCGTTTCCTTGGATGGGGTGTGGCGGCACAGACTGACAGGTGAAAGGACGCAGCGTATTGCGCCAGAACAGGGTTCTGAGGGAGCTTAGCCGCTCATTTTCCACCCGAATGGCACGAGCAGTACTGTACCCGCACGAGTCGTCGCCTAAAGACTCAGCGCTGATGTTTGTTTTCCATTGCAACATTATGTAAAGGACCAACAACTTTCAGATCAGAGTTCGTTTTGTATCTCCTACAAATATCTATCTCCTGGTTTATGACAACCAATGCAAGCTTCAAACAAACAACTCACATTTTCCAGGGATAATAACAGCTAACAAACATCTGCCTCCATAATTGCATGGCGTGATGGTTGTTTGATTTAAAGGTCCACAGCAGGAAAATGAGACGGTTTAATAAAAGCAAGTTATAGCCTAGCATGCTCACAGAACATGGTAAGAATTACAATCAAGTCCCGAGGTCCCAGTGCATGTTGCCTGTTTGGTTCTGCTCACTGTATTGATATGTGGAGAAATCGTTGGTTTTGATGTGTGATCATGTCATCAGTGAGCTAAACTAATGCTGCCCAGCTAAACCTCCTGCACCTGTAGTAATGAGAAACCCGCGGCTCTGTAATGAATAGAGGAAGAGAAGAGGAATGGCTGAGATTTTCTAAGGGACAGCTGTTTCCTGGTTGTTTTGTGCAGCCAGTGCTGTTGCTGAAGTGGTGTACAGCAAGATGCTTCATTAAAAGAACTGCATGATATATTCACAATTACAAGCAATGGGGATATAAATTGGCAGGAAAAACTTTCCAATTAATCCATTAATTAACCAATTTGTGTGACCAAAAAAGTGAGTTAGTTATGAATTTGTTAATGAACAAGTTGTTCACACTTGAATACATTTTTGACGGGGTCTCTCCTCTCCTTTGGGCAGTGCAGTGTAGCCATGCGGCGTCCGTCCTTCCTGTCCCTGCTCTGTCTGTCTGTCCTGCTGCTGCTGGAGCAGCCTGGGTGGGCCAAGCGTGGCAGTGGCGGCTCCAGCTCCAGCAAGAAGACCTCCTCCTCTTCCTCCAGTAGCAAGGGATCATCCTCATCCTCACATCACAAACCTACGCATAGCGGGAACTACCCAAAGCAACCGAGCGGGTACCCGGCTGGTGGTAGCTACCCTTCTGGAGGTAGTTATCCTAAACAAAAACCAGCAGGAGGCAGCTATCCCAACCAGAATCCAGGAAGAGGAGGCTATCCTAACCAGAATCCAGCAGGTGGGTACCCTGCTGGAGGTGGGTACCCTGCTGGAGGGAGCTACCCCAACCAGCATCCAGGAAGAGGTGGATATCCTAACCAGAACCCAGCAGGTGGGTACCCTGCTGGAGGGAGCTACCCTAATCAATATCCAGGAAGAGGTGGCTATCCTAACCAGAATCCAGCAGGTGGGTACCCCGCTGGAGGTGGGTACCCTGCAGGAGGAAGCTACCCCAATCAATATCCAGGAAGAGGCAGCTATCCTAACCAGAATCCAGCAGGTGGCTACCCTGCTGGAGGTGGGTATCCTGCAGGAGGTAGCTACCCCAATCAATATCCAGGAAGAGGCGGCTATCCTAACCAGAATCCAGCAGGTGGGTACCCTGCTGGAGGTGGGTACCCTGCCGGAGGTAGCTACCCCAATCAGTATCCAGGAAGAGGCGGATACCCAGTTGGAGGTGGACAGGGGGGCTACCCTGCTAGAGGGGTTCCCAACTGGAACCCCAATAACCAGATCCTGAGCCCCCGCTATGGCAGTCATGGGGGCTATGGGGGCTACGGTAGCTACGGTGCAGGTGGATACGGTGCAGGTGGATTCGGCAAGGGAGGGTCCCCCTTCTCCCACAAGGTGAAGAACATGGGCTATGGACCCACGCACAAGTCCAAGGGCTTTGCCAAGAAGGCGATGTTGGCGGCCGGCGTGGGGGCGGTGGCAGGAATGGCGGTTGGATATGGCCTGGGCCGTTTCCCTCAGCCAAGCTTCACCTTCAACAGCCGCCAGGAGGAGTACTACTACAACCGCTATATGTACCGCAAGTACGGCTCACGGTCCACCGATGAAAACGACTACGGCCGCGACTACCACTTCAAGAAACCGTCCCAGTCCTATGACAGCTACATGGAGACCTGCATGAAGAGGGAGGACCTGCTGAAGGGGGAGGCATATGCCACAGGGATGCAGGGGGATGATCCAGCCGTCGCCACCATCAACCCCCCCTCCCCCACTCCCTCCAGCCCATCATCCGGCAACGACACAACGTCAGCGCCGGAGACTGGACAGGGAGTGACCGGTAGCAGCGACAATGCAACTCGGACGCCCGCCCCAGCCGCAGAGAACCCTGGCAGCCTGTCCACTCAATCCCCTGGCAAAGCTGAAACAGTGAGGAAGGAGCAGGGGGCAGAGGACGAGACAGTGAGCATCATGGAGATCGGGTACCCAGAGCTAATCGAGCAGATGAAGGCACGGAGATGTGTGGAGCTGTACATGGTTTACTCGGAGAGCTACCTGGAGAGGCAGACCGGAGATCGCATGCACAAAAGCAATGACATGCCAACGGGGGACGTAGCCCAACAGCGCCCTCTATGCCAGGGAATGGTACTGATACTCAGCACTGCTGTCACATTACTGAGCAGCACTGTGCTACTGCAATGAGGTGGGAGGGGGAGCTGACGCGCACATACACAAATACACACACACCTACAGGCACGCACACACGCACGCACGCACACAAATAATGGCAGTTGCAGTCAAACAGACAGAAGGAAGACAGCAGGACCACTGTTTACTGTCTGGCATTCTAATCAGAGGGAATTGTGGGAATTTGTGTTTTGCTTTTATTCATGCTTCAGAGCACTCAATACTGACACTCAGACACTCACATTCACTCTTGCTGCAAGATATCCAACTGATAAATACTACACCTTTAAAACTACTTTTAAATATATCGAATTGTAAATAACCTGAGTCCAGACAGTGGTGGGTAAATTGTAGTATCAAATCTCCCATCTGCATCTCATTTACAGTGGACTAAAAATAACAGATTCAACGCGCATTCAGCTAAAATGAAAATATACAGATTGGGTCTAAGCAAGAGCTACCATTCATTCAACAGCGTGAGTATTCATGGCAAACCATGTCACCTTGTAAAAACTACTGTTGAACAGTTTTGATTGAAAGTTACATTTTGTTTGTCATTACTTTGATTTAATGAAGATGGATGAGACAACAAAAAGGATTCGGATTTAGTGACATAGAATAGCTGAAGTTAGTGAAGGAAAAATGTGAATATTTTTGTGAACTTTTATTGAAGTTAGCTTATGTTTGCCTTATTGAATGTACACCATTCAATAAGGCACACCATCACAAGCTCAGTGCAAACAGTGAGGGGGTTAATGGCAACTGACTGATGGAGCTTATATTGTCATTATTGTATGCAGTGTTCGAAATGACCACTGTCTCAAGTTCGTGATTGACAGCTCATTGCAGCTCCACCCATGACAGGGTTCATGATGTCTCATTCCACAATCACTAGTGAGGGACTCTTCAGTTTGTTCAGTTTTTGATGGATGATGTCAGAGGCAAAATGAATGATGTCACAGAGGACATGGATGATGTCACAGTAGAAATACTGTGTGGCATAAACAGCCACAGCTTCACAGAATAATGTAGCTTTGAGTGTAGAGCCCCAGATAACAGGATATTTACACTGTACCAGCCATGTGCACAATGACAGTCTTTTTTTAACATTGTTTAACATGCGTAGAAGATGTACACAACATGGACAAATGTACAATTACATCTAACATTGAGTTTAAGCTGTTTATCTTTAGATATTTTGCACTTTTTATTGATATGTGGCTATTAACTATGAGTCGGTGAAAATGGTCAGGGGTTAATTAGTTTGTTTCTTATGATATAACACCAGATAATAAATGTTCTTAAACACCAGTGTTAGAGCATAAAACAGAGACTGGGTATGGAGAGGGGTTTACTCGCTCCTAGGGAAGACATATTTAAAACAAACCCATTTCAAAAATAAAACAACAAAAATGTTCAGATGGGTGGTTAAAATCATCACTTCCATACAGAGGAAGTTCCTGTCTGGTACATGAGGGGCAGCCATTTGTATAACATTTAACCAAAGAGTTACAGGGGCGGAAAGAAAGGAAAGAGTTTTTGAGTATATTTTAAATTGGGCGGGGGCGGGGGGGATATGTCAGATTCATGATGGAAAACGTACCCTAAACATTTAAATGTTTCAGAAAAGATTCTTAAAAAAGTCTACTAAATTCATGTGCTTAATGGTAAACAATAGACTGTTACTTTAACTGTCATTTTTGCAGTCAAGAGTAAAATGAACTGATGTGTGCCAAGGTAGGATTTCAGACTTTACTACAGTATTTCACCTTGCTAATACACTCCCAGGAGAACAGATGGCATATATAATGGAGATGATCATAATAAATGGTCCATGTGCCTTTGTGTAAACAGTGTGACTCCGAGGCAGGTGTGGCCAGTGTCAGGTGGTGAGTGGAGACAAAAAAAAAAAAAAACATTACAGAACGAACTAAGAAAAAAAAGCCACTTGCCGTTTCATCCTCAATCTTTTTAGGAAAGTAGGAAAGCCAGACACCGCTTTTTCCAACTAAAAATGACCCAAAAGGCTGAGAAGTAGAACATGTCCAAGGGCCAGGGTTTTGGCCGGAGCAAACCAAAATATCAACAAAAGCATAGAAAGGCCCCCTGCAGCTTTTAAAGAGACCGAATGAAGGCAATGACTCACCCCTGGGCTGCTCACCAATCCGCCTGTCCCACCTCCATCCCTGGTTCTGCAGGCCCCCCGGGCTGGGTGAGGGAGCAGGGACACGGGCAGGCTGCAGCCAAGGAGCAGGCCCTCTCTTCTTCTCCCTCCACCTCCCCCTGGCCACGGCTACCGGAACCAAAAACGGACACAGTTGCTGTGGCATTAGCTGGTTTCTGTGTGACACCACTTAGCTGCTCTGCACTAGGTAAGGCATGCTTCAAATGATTACATTTACAGGGTCATATGGCTAGGCTTAAGTTTAACCTATTGGATAGTTGTATAACAGACCTTTCCTAGTCTGGTACATCCACACCTCCAAGGCTAACTGGTGGGTTATGCTCTGTAGATGGTATAGTGGCTTGTTATATAATTACTCATCACTGCTTACTAAATAGCCATTATAGACCATTACTTACATTTTGCCAAAAAAATATGTACATACAAAAGCAAACAAGCTTAGCTGACCATTAGTGACCATTATCAAATAACACTGCATGAAAGTGTCACTGACATCAAACTGCTAATCCAAATTTGTTATATTACTCTTATTTTTCATGCAGTTTACTTGCCTGAGTGGCAAGGTGTGTTCTCACAATCTGATTGGTGTAAACTCTGCTGATGTCACACAGCATGTGAGCAGACAGAGCTGGCTGTCAGCTGATTTAGACTCTACTTTCCTGCCTGATCTTGCTTCACTTATTTGTGCAGCTGCACACTAAATTTAGTGGTTTATAATGCTGTGTTCTAGTTCAGGATGTTTCCCTATTTACATGGCTTTCATTTTTGTTGTTCTATATCAAAACCAGAAGGCAGAAATGTTTTTCATTTGTTAAAATGTCAGTTTTTAATTCAAGCACTACTTCATCTGATGTACAGTTCACACATTGTATTTGGTATATCTGATCTCACTGTGTATAGCATGAGCAAGTTATTTAATCTCACCAGAACAGAAACCACTGTTTTTAACGTGAATATGGACCATTACTTGTCTTCTTGTTCTTATTCTTCATCTTCCTCTTACTGCTATTATTGCAGTTCGACGACTACTTGTTCTCACTCTGATTTTATATAACAAGTGCTCTTATTTTGTACATTTCTACTGTTCTTCTCTGTTGCATGGCTAACACCTCTCAGCTAGTAACGGGAGAATGGTAACTCACAGATTTTAATCAGTATGACCACTTTTGATTGGTTTAGACAACTCAATGACGGGCAGCTCATTGTAGCTCCTCCCACAGCAGGGTTCATGGTGCATCACACTGTCCTTTCTACAGTCGGTGGCTTTCAACACCTTCCACCTGGAGAACGCTACATTAGGCTAACAAAGGGAGCAGCGTAGTTCCAGTAAAAATTAAACCAATACCAATAAAACTGCCTGACAATATCACACTGGTATAATCAGTTGACCACTGGTCGAGTGCAGTGGAGCCAGAAACTATAGTACAGAAAGACTATGAAAGCAAGACCATCAGGAACATTTATCCTTTAGCTTCCAGTGTCCGATTTACCCGTATGGTCAATCTCCATGGATCCAATCAAAACTGTCTGCTAATCAGCTAAGAGAAATGTTGCTAATTATTCTACAAAAATACCAAAACAAAAATCTGCTCTTCAGAGAAAAAACTTATCCTATACAAGATGGGATATGGTTTTTGTTTTACGTATTAGAACTTCCGTTTCAGATTTGAACCCAGCAGAAAATGCGGGAAAAAAACGTTTATGCAATTATCGTGTATCCCATTCGTACCCGTGGGAGTTTGAGTGTGTGTTTGTGTGGCGATTAACGCAAAAGCATATCAAAAGGCTTACTGTTAACTGTTTGCTCTCTGTGGACTCAAATAAAGATCGGGCGCTTTTCTGGACCTGTCGCCTCCGGTCTCTGTCTGTCCGTCTCTCTTTCTATGTCCACCCATCCAGAGTAAAAATGCTCGAAAACTACTAGGGAAGGACAACAAATCTGCGCTTACTATGTCAACTAGGATGAAATGGAATATGGCTAAATTACCTCAAGATGGCTGTCCAAAGTCTGTCCAGTTCCTAGCTCTGAGCTAATTAAGAACACTTCTTTTACCTACGTGTCACACCAACCTTTCTCAGCCAATTAAAGCAATAAGTACAGACCAGCCTTGCTTAGCTAATCAAAGCAATTAGTACATACAGCCGGTCTGTCAGGGCATTAACTGTAAGAGTGAAGTATCTGAGATTAAACGATTGATTTTTTTAACGTTTGTAACCGTTTACCATTGATACGGCACAAAGCAATGAACACAATTTATTAATTTGAATTAAAACAATGTTCTTGGCTTCTGTGAAGGGCTACTTCCTTAGCTTATTCAGACGAGCAATTGGAGTCCAAGTGCCTGGAAGCCCAGTCGAGCTAAAAGCTGCTTAAAGTGCTGAGGTCATTGGGCCGTTACTACTCCAACAATATGACTCTTCTTATCTAAGTAAATTGAGATATCTGTTGTGAATTGGAGATTATTACAAGATTTAGACAATTGTGCTACTTTTTTTCTCATTGTCACAACTCTGCAATTTAAGGCACAACTGAAGGTTTGGAGTTTTAATTTAGCTTCATTAAATCTGGCAGCCTATGCATTTTCTGAATTCACTGCTGTGTTGCTGAAGCACAACATATGACTCATTAGGAATGAGATGAATTACTCTGAAGATGTGGAACCAGCATATTTGTTGGTGACAGTTTTGGCTGTGTTTCTCCTGTAATTAAGGGCAAGATGGTATTAAAGGGTCAAGATTTCATGGAGCCTGTAGTCTGTCCCACAGCGTCCTGACTGGGAGCAGAATGTGTTTCTGTAATTCAGCAGTGTCTATCCCTGGCAGTGCAGTGATACATTCTGTAGGAACTTCACAGCTGTCCAAAGGGTTACATTTTATAAATGAAGTTTTATGAAGTCACTGCTGGTCTAATGAGCCAGCTAACATCCCATAGACCCAGATGTTTACTCAAGACATTACAGAGAGAAACAAAACCCTGGATATCATTTAGCAGCTTCCTGTTCTACTTCCTGCTGTTTAGCCTGGCAGAGATTAAAGCAGTCAATTACATAGTGTATGGAAAGAAAAAAGTTAACATTATACATCACATGCTTTTTTCATTAGGGGAGATATTCCATTAATAAACTGCAGATTAATCATGAATCACCATTCTTAGCTGCTTTGTAGTTTAATTTACATGTGAAAAGGGGGTCAATACCAATACTTTTGCAGTGCAATCATTTGGTGTCACAGAATAGAAGATTTTACAGTCTATACTTACAGGGACTCCTAAATGTAATGGTGCACAGCATAGGTTTGTCACATTCACAAGAGCCTGCTCAGGCTAGGGAAGTGTGTTTCAATACACCAGGACAATATGGAGGAAGAAAAGGGATAGTGCTGCAAGTACTCTGTAGTTCCACAGGAGGGCAGAGAAGAGCAACGGAATGATGGAGCGAGGCTGAATGCACTGCTCCTGGGCTCTGCACACAACCACAAGATGAGATCCAAAGGGCCTTCAATGCAACACCAAGCCCATTACAAACAGTCTCAAGAGAACATTTTAATGTTCCAGAGGAATTCTGTTAAAGTCTTCCAAGGCAATTCCAAAATCTGCAAAATCTCCCAAAGCCTTCTGAGGCAATTAACATTGAAGGGGCATCCATGACTTGGGACCGAATGTCTTACCTTAACCTTCAGGGGATGTCATGGCTGCCAGAGACTGCAGTGACCTGTCTCTGCACCAGAATGTCCTCCCACAGGCTCCAGACCGGGCGACTGAGAATAACAGTTTACAGTGATACAGTTCCTGTAATCTTAGCATCTCAAAATGTTTTTAAAGTGAGGGGAGGTGTAACTAACCTCAGGCACCACCAATGTGTACCACCCACCTGAGTGATGTGCAGCAGCCATTTTGTTTCATGCTGCTGTCCACACACCCTCATATTTAATTACATTTTAGGCATTTAACAGACACTCTTATCCACAGCTTATTTTTCACACACTATCCATTTACATAACTGTATTTACTGAAGCAGTTCAAGTGAAGTAGCTTATTCAAAAGGGAACAGTGTCAGCACTGACAGTGCCCTACCAGGGAATTAAGTCTGCAACCTCTTAGGTACAAACTAAACGTACAGCTCCCTAACCATTATGCTACTACAGGCTAAACGTACAGCTCCCTAACCATTATGCTACTACAGGCTAAACATACAGCTCCCTAACCATTATGCTACTACAGGCTAAACGTACAGCTCCCTAACCATTATGCTACTACAGGCTAAACATACAGCTCCCTAACCATTATGCTACTACAGGCTAAACGTACAGCTCCCTAACCATTATGCTACTACAGGCTAAACGTACAGCTCCCTAACCATTATGCTACTACAGGCTAAACATACAGCTCCCTAACCATTATGCTACTACAGGCTAAACGTACAGCTCCCTAACCATTATGCTACTACAGGCTAAACATACAGCTCCCTAACCATTATGCTACTACAGGCTAAACGTACAGCTCCCTAACCATTATGCTACTACAGGCTAAACGTACAGCTCCCTAACCATTATGCTACTACAGGCTAAACGTACAGCTCCCTAACCATTATGCTACTATAATTATTTCTGTAGCAGTCAACACATGATGCTGTTGGTAATTGTATTCATTTTTCGTGAGTTATGAACTTCATGAATCCACTTCACATCTAAGCTGTGTTAAATTTGTCTCCGAGGTGTTCTCAGCCAGCCTTGGCCACGTCACTTGGCGTTCGGGATGCGGTAACCACGGCAACGTTCCCAAGTACAAAATTAGGCTGGCAAAGATTCTTCGGTTGCTAAGTAACAGGTTGCTTTTGCAGAGAGCACAGTGACTGCCAAAGCACAAGGACAGAAGGAGGTATGATGTAGCTAACACTATGGCAGAGCAGAAGAGGAGAAAGTACCAGTGCGCACAGAACATCATACAGAATATAACGGTGCCGTGAAACAGCAGAGATACATGGAGAAACATGCAGTTTAATAATACGCCCTTCTTTGTTAAAATTGTTTCACCCATATGCTTTAGTTGCTATATCACATTCTGTGGGTGAGCCATCCGACTCCATAAACGGACACACCAGTGAGTCCATACGTCTCATCATCTTAGGGTCCAGCCCATGGTGTTTGTAGCACATCATCAATGATCACGTGATGTCCAGCCCTTCTGGGCCTGTCTTCCGCAGGGCAGCTCTCACACAGCGCTGGGGGCGTTTGTGACAGATGGTGAAGAGAACACCTCCCGTGTGTCAGGCCTGGTCTGGAGTACATTACACCACATTACAGGCAGTTAACTGATGCACATGAACAGAATTACCTAAAATGCAAAGAGCAGGACAGAGATCAGGCAGAAATGTGAAAATAAAACCTTCAACTGAGAACTCAATTAACCTGGCAAAGTACAAAAACAATCCATGAGTACTTTAATATGCAGTTACAGCCCTACAAGTACAATTTAGAAAACTGCACATGCTTTATCTAGTTGCATAAGTAAAGGCAGGGAGAGGTCCTGGATCGGTTGCCTTTCTCCCAATGACTACAAACCCCGACCTGATGCAGATAAAATGAAAGACCAAATCAGCTGGAATTCAGCACTGTTCCACAGAAAAAGATATTTTTATTTGAACATGGCATCAAACAAAACTTGGATTTTGAAACAGTCGTCCACATTGTCACATGTGAGAAAAGCCAGAGATTCATGTCGCTCTGAGAAAAGCCAGAGAGTCTTTAGTGTACTTGAACTACGTCACTTTCTGTTTGTGAACGGAGAGTTGTATAACACAAACCATACACTTCCCCATCACTGGTTTTAAAAATTAATACAAGCAACACTAGCTGACTAGCTTGCAAACCCCACATGTGCAATGTAAGATAGCTAGATAGAGTGGAGTTTTCAGTTTTCAGCCACGGTTTGTTCGATCTGTCAAACGGCCACGAGGAGCTTTAAAACCAGTGCAGCTCCTTTTATACAAACCAGCATGTCTGTGAAAACGCATCACTGGTTTTATTGTTCTAAAATAAGATTCTGGTCATTTTGGATACAAAAGTCACTGTGTTTTCTTCACAGAGAAGTATATGTTCCTCTGAATTTCCTGCCCTGCCTCCTAGAAACAAAATGCCTGCCTGCCAGCTCTGGGGAAACTCATACACCACAAAACACTTTAAAACTGTATGTATATCTCTACATCAAAGGTTCTCTGGAAAAGCAATGCACTGCACACACAGGAAATGACATCATATTCTCAATGTACAATTTGAAAGAGCATAGGCAGGGTCAAGCAGAATGTCAAACTGAAAATAAGAAAATGTCTTACACAGCTACAAAATGAAGCTTGAAATAATTTAGGCTTTACATATGTATATTCACAAAGTGGTCATATATATGAATGACTAAATTAAACACAACAACCCAGTTAGAGTCACATGATGCCCACAGACCCCTGACCCCTTTTTACAAAAAAGCATTTGTCAGAGATGCAAAGGACCAGAATATGCAAAAACGCATGAAAGGGACTGTAAAATAAATGCGAAATGCATGTGATATTTTATGTAAAGGGGGAAGATGAGGCTGTGGCTGCTGGATGCAGGGGAGACACACTGATGTGAAGGTAACCTCACAGGGCACATCTGAGCACTTCACACAGCCTCAGCAATGTATGGGTTAAATCATCAAAGTGCTATCACAGAATCAATGTGCACAAGGTAAACTGCACCTGTACGCACACACTCTCACACACACACACACACACACGCACACGCACGTGCACGCTCGCACACACAATCACTGAAAAAACAACCAAAACCAAACCACAACCACACACAAACCACAAAAAAAGCTTTCTATGAGATTTGTAAGAAATCACTCCGATTTGAAGTATGTTAGGCCCCAAAAACACCCAGTCTCATGGGTTAATAAATAAATAAACATGTACTTTAAACTTTAAAAAAAGGAATTTGGAAACAGAAAATAATGGGAAATTGAATCATCAGAATGAAGAGTGACAGGTGTAAGTTGTTTTCTGAAACATTTTCTTGTCCAGAAGGTTGGAAAGGGTTGCGAGCAGCAGTGGGGCTGGGTGCGGGCCTGGGTGTGGGGCTGGGTGTGAGCCTGGGTGTGGGGCTGGGTGAGGGCCTGGGTGTGGGCCTGGGTGTGGGGCTGGGTGTGAGCCTGGGTGTGGGGCTGGGTGAGGGCCTGGGTGTGGGCCTGGGTGTGGGGCTGGGTGGGGGCCTGGGTGTGGGGCTGGGTGTGAGCCTGGGTGTGGGGCTGGGTGAGGGCCTGGGTGCGGGCCTGGGTGTGGGCCTGGGTGTGGGCCTGGGTGCGGGCCTGGGTGTGGGGCTGGGTGAGGGCCTGGGTGTGGGCTGGGTGAGGGCCTGGGTGTGGGCCTCTGTGTGGGGCTGGGTGTGGCCTGGGTGTGGGCCTGGGTGAGGGCCTGGGTGAGGGCCTGGGTGCGGGGCTGGGTGCGGGGCTGGGTGTGGGGCTGGGTGCGGGGCTGGGTGCGGGGCTGGGTGCGGGCCTGGGTGTGGGGCTGGGTGTGGGCCTGGGTGTGGGCCTGGGTGTGGGCCTGGGTGCGGGCCTGGGTGCGGGCCTGGGTGTGGGGCTGGGTGCGGGGCTGGGTGCGGGCCTGGGTGTGGGGCTGGGTGTGGGCCTGGGTGTGGGCCTGGGTGCGGGGTAATTCATTGGGATACCTGGCCATTCAGTGTGCCGCAGGTGTACCAACCTGCATACCTGCACTGAGGGTGTGCTTGGCACCGTGTTACGCCCCCTGCTGCTGCTGAGAGGAGCTGCTGTCCTGGGTGCACACCCAGTAAAGCTGATCCGCTTCTCCATAGAGAGGGAGAGAGAGAGCGAGTGACAGAGGAGAGAAAGAGAGAAAAACAGAGAGAGAGAGAAATTAGTACAAGAAGAAGAAGAAGAAGGGAGGGAAGAAGAGGGAGAAGAAAAAGAAGTCATTTTAATTTTAGCTGAACGTGTTCACTCCATTTCAGATCCCCCTGATCCAGTTGCCCAGGATGACGGACACCACCGCCCCCAGCACCAGAGGCATGCTGGGTAAATGCCCGGGTGTGGAGGAGCCGCGGTAGTAGCGCCAGTCGGACTGGTTTCGGTATCCTGGGCCGCCAGCGTAGTAGAAGCGCCGATCCTCCTCAGATGAGTCGTCGTCATAGCCGTATCCGTAGCCGTATCCGTAGCGGGGCCTCCCCAGGGAGCCCAGCCCGTACCCCAAAGCTGCCCCGCCCAGCGCCCCTGCAGCCGCCGCCCCCGCCAGCTTCAACCCCTGCCTGGAGGACCCACGGCTGTGAGAGGGCGGGGCCTTGGCCCCCAGCCCCACCCCTTTACCCCTGCCCCTGAATCCTCCCCCACGCTTTGATTGGACGCCCGGGCAGAGCGTTGCCATGAGCAACATGAAGGCCCACAGGAGGAGGAGTCTGTTCTGGATGACCATTGCGGCGGTTTCCTGCGAAAGATGGCAACGTTACTTAATATTAATAACTCATTATTAAGAAGGCTGATATGATTATCAACACAGTCATAACATGAAGGTCTTTCTTCATAAACTTTAAGAACTGCATCACCTGATTCTGCTAACTAATGCCTTGATTGAAGTTCATTTGACCTTGATTAGTTAATTGGTTGAGTCAGGAGTCTCAAAGCTTGGCTAGAACAAAAGCCTACATCCTTTACAGCCCTTTGGGGATTGGACCCCCACACACTGGACAAAAACCAACTCTCAATCACATCGCAATTTCAGCAACAGCCAGGAGAGCTCGTATCTATTCAAACTCGCATCAAAATTGATTACACACTTCGCCGCACCACAAAAAGAAAAAAAATGATGTGCAGTCATGCTCTGTACCAATAGAACAATGTGACCGCAAACCAAAACAGAACTGGACAATATGCGCGTACAGTTTCAGTCAGGGCAGCGTGAATAGATTCCTGTCCCGCGCAGTCTAGAATTTCCACCTGAGCTTTGCTGAGCTACGCGCTGTTCTGCCTGAACTGCGCACTGTGCTCCAGAGACAGCACTGCTGAATTGTGGGTAAACATGAACTGGAGTAAACTCCTGTACCGTACACAGAGCCATATTGTTATTATTCAGTGCTGCAGTTGAATCTTTGCATTGGCCATCTGAGTTTCTGAATTAATTTGAAATAATTGATATGGCTGATTTACCGGGCAGGGATTAAGCCTTGTCCAAGACAAAAAATTATTTTTCTGTCAACTTCTATATTAAACTTTTCTTGTAGTCTAGGACTAGACTTAATGTCAAGCAACCATTCCTGACTGTTTTATTCAAATGATAAACTGGAATAAATTTAGATGACACATATGAGCTATTAGTTTGATATTGGCCCAAATGCTCAGATTTTACAAAGGCCATCTCAAAAGTTTTCAAAAGTAAATTGCTCAAGAAATGGAATTTTCCTGCATACCTATGGAACATCCCACCCGGACACATCAGACAGTCATGCTGTGTTTTCTATACCTCTCTCATATACGTGTGGGTAGACACAGACGTAAATAATAACTGTTGCCATCTGTACACAGTTTATCTGCTTACCTGATTCACAAACCCTTCCTTCTGTCCATGACATTAGCTACAAATTCTCACCTCACTTTGCGCAGATTACACAGGGATTTCAATGGAGACTTTAATTTTTGAGAGGATAATGTAGAGTTTATCATTGTGGTGTAAGAATACACATATAATGTCAATATGAATAACCACTTTTTAAAAACACATATTTTAAAAATCCATTTAATGAACTGTCCCAATTTATGATTTACACTTAACAAAAATTAACCACGCCATCTAGAATATCTTACACTTATGAGTCAATCACTCCTTCATTTAACAAAATAACAAAACAGATATCTATGTATAAGAATAAATCCCTTTTCTTTGTAATAACTTGTTAAAATACTGAATTTTACATACTGAATAAAAAGAAGATGCAGTCTTTACCTGTTTTCAAGGTCCACGATCTGTCGCTCAACAGCCAGTCCAGCGATGCTGAAGGAGGTCTGCCGTTCAGTTTATGATAAATTTGTCTCCTGGCGGGGTCCAGCTCTTTAGAGTGAAGGTGTCACTCAAGTTGCAGAAGCCAATCCCCACCCAGATAGGAGGCGGGCGTTCTTATTTGTTTGCTGTTTCTGGGCGACGCCCCGGCCCTTGAGAGCCACTCCCACCGTTTTGTTTGGTTTGGAATCGTGAACGATGAGGCTCTCCGCACCACCTGCTCCTCCCCTTCCCCATGTCCTCTCCCCTTCACAGCTTCTAATTTATTCTCTCTGGCTCTCGCTCGTCTCTTTCTCCGTACCGTTCAGTACCCAGCTCTTTATTCTTCCATTTCCCGCTCGCTCATCCATCTCTCGCGTGCTCTCTCTCTTTTTCTCCCACGCGCTCGCACGCTCCCGCGGTTGATATTACCACGGCAACGAAAGCAGCGTGCATGTTTGATATTAAGAATAAGGGTTTCATTCAAACGGCAAAAGCACAAAAGCAAGGATAAAAACAGCCGAAACACGACCAGGGGGTCTTCTGCCAACAAGTCTCTTTTAATTTAATAAGGAAACTCAATATTATCGTTTATCCAAACAAATAACATTCAGAATCAAGGCTTAGTCCTTACCACCGGGCGAAATAAAGGGTCTGCCTTACCTCTCTTAAAAAATACACAAGATTACACAAATATTCATAAGATAACCAGATATACAGAATAAAAAACGGAAATAGCAGGCCTTAAAAAGCTATATTCATAACACAGGAAGACGCATGCACAAACAAAACTGAACAGCACGTTTGGACATCAGCTCTGCCACGTTCATCAGGTCCACGGCTATCTTTTGTGTTCAAAAAATCAAAGAACTCTTTGGAGTCAAAGCACACTTCCAACTTACATTTTACAGCTCTAGAGTTAGAATAAAAAAAACCCTCCACATACACACACGCGCGCGCGCACACGCACACGCACACACACACACACACACACACATTTCAAGCATAAAGTCCTTAAAACCCTTCCCTCAGGCTGTAGGGGGCTGCGCAGCATGCTGGAGTTTTCTGGCGCATTAAAATCAGCAACCAGCAGACCCTCAGAAACCCGGTGAGGTGAGCTCCTTGTATCATCAGCTGCTTTCATTGATGAATGAAGTACTGAGTAACAATGGCACCCAGCATGCCCCACGGCCCTCCTCCAACTGGGCGAGGATCACTGCTTTATACAATACACTGTAACTCTCCATAATTTTCTTTATATATCAATCTTTGCAATTGTAAATTATTATATTTTTTGCCATTTTGCCAACATTATGTGCTTCATTTATCTGGAAAAAACACCATCCCAGCCAAAAAAAAGTTCTTTTTTTTGTGGGGGAAGGGGACAGGTCCCACAGACCACAGAAATGTGCAAGATGGACGCTTCACATTCTGAATGGAAGAGAGGACCTGAAGACCGAAATGGTGTGGGGTGGGGGTGGGTGGCTGGCAGGGCAGATCGAATATTTGACATGATGGGAAGATTCGGCCGGTCAGCGGTCAGGGTTCCAGCCCAGGTGAGTCTGTGGTCAGGGAATGGCAGTGTAGCCATGACCGGCCGGTGCGCTGACAGTGGCAGCTAAATCTGGGTGGAAAAAACTCAGTGGAATGTGCTTGTGTACTGCCTGTGTCTTCACAGGTGCAGTCTGATTGGCTGGGTTTGTCTCTGTGCTCATTTCCCATTGGAGGAGGGTAAAGTGCCATGAAACGGCGTCAGAGTCTCCATGGGGATTATTGCTCTTCACCTGCACCAGGTGAGTCCGGATGGAGGATGGGGGGGAGTGTGCGGCAGAGCAGCTCCTGATTGGATGGAGGGGGAGCAGGTGGGAGGAGGTAGGATGAACCAGGTAGAGGAGAGAAAGAGAGGGATGAAAGGCAGGTGAAACACCTGGATAAGGTGGAGAGCTTTTTGGGGTTCCTGTGGAGTTGGGAGTTCAAACACAGGTGGAGCGCTCCAGGAGGGATTCCAGCTGCCTCTCAATTACACAACGAAGAGTTCTGTACCTGGAGAGGTAAGAAAAACACATACAGACAGAGAGACAGAGGCAGGCAGAGAGAGATCAGCACAGCTCAACAGCAGCCCTCAAATTAGTACATGTCCCCCCCTAGTGGCTACAATATGGTTCTGCGGCCCAGAGTTGAATCAAACACCACTTGGTTAAAGAAAATACATTTTTTAAATTTCTCCTACAAATGTTCATTGTTATTTTAATAATCTTTTTATATGTAAATAAAAGATAACTTCCAGGATTTTTGGGAGGAAAAAAATAACAAAAGCAATGAGCCTGGGTTACAGCTAACCATATGTTCCGTGTTCACTCTTGAGCACAGGGTCCATTTGGGCCCGATTTGGGTGCAGAGCGGAGCGCTGACTCACCGTTCCCTGAGCTTCCGCACCTCCCTGTCCTCCTCTTCCCTCAGTTTAACGATGAAACTCTCCAGCACCGGCATTTCAAACTTAATGTACTGTGCCACCTACAGGAGAACAGGGTACATTACAGCACTGGAAGACTGGAGTCACTCAGAGTCACAGCAGGAATAAGGGCCACCCTGTGGAGACAGCACTGAGATATGGTCGTGCTACGGAGACATTTGGAGGGAGCATACGAGCTCAATGAGGACAGTATTATGACAGATAAAGGGGTCACATGGTCTCAGGGTTAAAGACTCACATGGTCATGTGGCCTGAGCATGGGTAAGTAAAAGTGTCTCACGTCATAGGTGACTTCCTCCCCCAGGTCCTCCTCCATGAGGAAGATCCTGCAGACCTGCTCACAGGGGCCCTGCAGCACCCGAACAGCCAGCGGCCGATCTGTGCGCTTCAGCTTCACCCGCTCTGAGAAACACACACACACAGGCACAGTGTTACGCACTGCAACACACACACACACACACACAGGCACGATGTTACGCACTGCAACACACACACACACACACACACACACACACACACACACACACACTCACACACAGGCACGATGTTACGCACTGCAACACAACACAGGCACGATGTTACGCACTGCAACACACACACAGGCACGATGTTACGCACTGCAACACACGCACACACACACACACACACACAGGCACAGTGTTACGCACTGCAACACACACACACACACACACACACAGGCACGATGTTACGCACTGCAACACACACACAGGCACAGCATTACGCACTGCAACACACACACACACACACACAGGCACGGTGTTACGCACTGCACACACACACACACAGGCACAGTGTTACGCACTGCAACACACACACACACACACACAGGCACGGTGTTACGCACTGCAACACACACACACACACACAGGCACACACAGGCACGGTGTTACGCACTGCAACACACACACACACACACACACACAGGCGCGCACACACACTCATTTACACTCACCCCCACTGGTGTGTACGAGGTACAGAGCAAAGTCGTCGGGGCTGTTCTCGATCTTAAACTTGCTGAGCAGAACGCGCAGGACCTGGGGGGTGCTCATACAGCTGTTTATGCGCACGTTAGTGAGGGTCCCATACGCCGGAGTGAACACCGCCGTCTGAGAGACAGAGAGAGGGAGAGAAACAGAGACAGAAATAGAAAATGGGGCAGAGAGATCTGAGTGAAAATGATCTGAAGAGTTTGATTCCAAGCAACAAAAGATACCAAATTAGGAGGAGGAATGCTCTGCAGTACCCTGCCAGTGAAATGCAGAGCTCATGCAGCTCTCCGCCCACACCTGAGCGTGAATACCTGGGGCCTCCTGCACCTGAGCGTGAATACCTGGGGCCTCCTGCACCTGAGCGTGAGTACCTGGGGCCTCCTGCACCTGAGCGTGAATACCTGGGGTCTCCTGCACCTGAGCGTGAGTACCTGGGGCCTCCTGCACCTGAGCGTGAGTACCTGGGGTCTCCTGCACCTGAGCGTGAGTACCTGGGGCCTCCTGCACCTGAGCGTGAGTACCTGGGGTCTCCTGCACCTGAGCGTGAGTACCTGCGGTCTCCTGCACCTGAGCGTGAGTACCTGGGGCCTCCTGCACCTGAGCGTGAGTACCTGGGGTCTCCTGCACCTGAGCGTGAGTACCTGGGGCCTCCTGCACCTGAGCGTGAGTACCTGGGGCCTCCTGCACCTGAGCGTGAGTACCTGGGGTCTCCTGCACCTGAGCGTGAGTACCTGGGGCCTCCTGCACCTGAGCGTGAGTACCTGGGGTCTCCTGCACCTGAGCGTGAGTACCTGGGGCCTCCTGCACCTGAGCGTGAGTACCTGGGGCCTCCTGCACCTGAGCGTGAGTACCTGGGGTCTCCTGCACCTGAGCGTGAGTACCTGGGGCCTCCTGCACCTGAGCGTGAGTACCTGGGGCCTCCTGCACCTGAGCGTGAGTACCTGGGGCCTCCTGCACCTGAGCGTGAGTACCTGGGGCCTCCTGCACCTGAGCGTGAGTACCTGGGGTCTCCTGCACCTGAGCGTGAGTACCTGGGGTCTCCTGCACCTGAGCGTGAGTACCTGGGGCCTCCTGCACCTGAGCGTGAGTACCTGGGGCCTCCTGCACCTGAGCGTGAATACCTGGGGTCTCCTGCACCTGAGCGTGAGTACCTGGGGCCTCCTGCACCTGAGCGTGAGTACCTGGGGTCTCCTGCACCTGAGCGTGAGTACCTGGGGCCTCCTGCACCTGAGCGTGAGTACCTGGGGTCTCCTGCACCTGAGCGTGAGTACCTGGGGCCTCCTGCACCTGAGCGTGAGTACCTGGGGCCTCCTGCACCTGAGCGTGAGTACCTGGGGTCTCCTGCACCTGAGCGTGAGTACCTGGGGCCTCCTGCACCTGAGCGTGAGTACCTGGGGCCTCCTGCACCTGAGCGTGAGTAGCCTGCAGCCTTCCTGCAGCTCAGCTCCTTTAAAGCAGACTGCAGACCAGCACTGTAAGGGCAGCAGGCATGAGCTTTCCCAGTGACAAACGAATGCTGAGGGAGGACTGCAGAGCTCACATCAGAAGGATGGGTTCACTAATTAAACGACTGCTTCCATAACAACGAGCTATGAGTCAATTCAGCAGATGTGTCTCGTTTGGAAACTCTGTGCTCTGGATCGGACATGGATCTTGCAGAGTACGGGAGCTGCCTGGGGCCATTTTAAAGCTCCAAAACTCACACTAAGAAGTTCCTTTGTTTAAAAAAGTTCAAAAATTCTGAGGTCATCTGAAAACTTTCAGATCTGAGCTGGCCTTAACCTGGAATTACTGTGGGAGCTCTCCCACTAGAACTCTGTGTCCCATATACGCTGTTACCTTGTGGTTATAGTAGTGGCCGTTGATGGAGAACCGGTGGCGCCTGATTCGCCGCTGGTCGCTAGGTGATCTTCGGGCTCTCCGCCTCCACACACCTGCATCACTTTTGGTCCTCAGGAGCTGCGGAGAGTCTTCCTCACCCTGTCCTGCCTCTGACACAGACAGATGGACAGACAGACAGACAGACAGAGAGAGAGTGGTTCTTATTGGTAGTACATACAGGTCAAAACATAGCCATATATAGACAATGTTCTGTCTTTATTTTTCTTCATGTTCCTCACCTGTCTTCTCTCTTTTCTCCTCTTTAGTACTTGTGTGTGATTGGTCCTCCGGCTCTGTCACCTCGACAGAGGGCGGTTCTTGCTGAGACCCTTCCTTACTGTGGAGAGAGAAAGAGAGAGAGTGAGAGAGAATAGAACAAATTGTTTGATGTAAAATGAATCTATATGCATACTCATTTATAGTCTCTGGTCTCTTGGGTATTTCACTTTGAACACAAAAACTACAGTATGATAGAAAAATGCCTTGCAGACTTGAAGCATGCTTTTACCCAGTGGCACTGTGTCAAAGAATTCCACTGACATTTTTCTCCCGCTGTGGGATTAAACTGGTTTAGTGTGCTGTTGTTTATAATCATGTTTGGCAGAATTCTGCACTCTAAGTCTCCGGTCCCTTTTGGAAACGAGACGGCTTCCAGGACAGCAGGTGGCAGACGCACAGGACACGCAGGACTGACAGTTAAGCAAATCTTCAAGCCTGTATTTGGCTCAGCTGCTCTCTGACAGACGACTTTATGCATAACATGTAAAAGTAGCTTTTGGATTTTTTAAAAACAGCCTTACAGAGGGAGAGGGAGAGGGAGAGGGAGAAAGAGAAAGAGAGAGACAGTGTTTTACATGCGGAATTGATTTGTCTGCTATTGATCTTGGAAAACTTTGCTTTAGAAACTCAATATAATGTGAAGCCAATGAAGATGAGGAGAGAGAAAGATGGAAAGAGAAGTAAATGAAAGTGAGAGAGAATGGGAGAGTGAGACAAAGGCTACTTTAAGTGAACACAAACGTATAAATACTGAATTCATTTCTATGATTCATCCTTACTACTTTTCTAATGACCTATCACATGTTAATAACAATTACTATATTTCATTACAGTAACGTTTCTTCTTTTTGCACCTATTCAGACTAGTCGCATAAATTGTCCTCATTTAACAAGCATCAACATGTGAAAAATTAAGATTATAAATGGAATTTGATGATGGTGGGAAAACTGGAACTCATCCTGAATAAGTGAGAGAAACTGGTGTAAATTTTCTTGTGTGCAAATTCATGATAAACATGAATCAGCCTGATACATTCTGAGCCACACGGTTTTCATTATCAGTCTCATCACTGTACAGACAGAGAGATATAAACACAGCAAATACTGAGCAACGGAACCAGCAGGCCTATCTCCCGCTGCGTTTGTGGTTTCTAAGGGCAGGATGCTGATCTGCGCAGACCCAGGGCTTACAGTCAGGATGCCGCTCTGCGCAGACCCAGGGCTTACAGTCAGGATGCCACTCTGCGCAGACCCAGGGCTTACAGTCAGGATGCCGCTCTGCGCAGACCCAGGGCTTACAGTCAGGATGCTGCTCTGCGCAGACCCAGGGCTTACAGTCAGGATGCCGCTCTGCGCAGACCTAGGGCTTACAGTCAGGATGCTGCTCTGCGCAGACCTAGGGCTTACAGTCAGGATGCCACTCTGCGCAGACCCAGGGCTTACAGTCAGGATGCCGCTCTGCGCAGACCTGGGGCTTCCTGTGTTTGGAATACAGGCCAGCATGACCTTTGACCCCTTACCTCTGAGCATCCAGATTGCAGCCTGAGTGCCAGGATGTGGAGGCAGGGGGCGGTCTGATTCGTTCCTTCTCATCCTGCATCTGAAGCCTGATTGGTCGGCGCAGGCCCCAGGAGATGTTGAGCAGACCCTCCACAATCAGCTCCCCCTCCTCCTGTGTGAGCAGAGAGAGGCACAAGAACCCTGCGTTACCAGTGCTACACAGTGTCACACAACGGTACACAAAACACAATGCATTACCAATAGTTGCAGTGCTACACAAAGGACAACACTTTGCCAGCTTTAGCAGTGTTACATACGGCAACACAATGCTAAGCAAAACACAAAGCTATAGCAAGTACAACAGTGCCACATAAAGCTACACAACACACAATGCTATATAAAATCTAACAGTGCTACGCCATGCTACATGATAAGAGAGAGAGAGAGAGAGAGAGAGACGGGAAGGCAGAGAGAGATATGGGAACTGATCTGCATCCTGATCAAACTTCACTTTGGCTATTTGCTGCAGGGCCATTCCAGTAAAGAGACAGCATTACAGATAGAAAGAGCAGATAAACAATGACTGATAGAGGGAAGAGAGAGAGAGAGAGAGAGTCCTACAGAGGAGGGTCAAAGTCTCACCTCTCTGTGTCTGAGCTGGAGGGCCTGGCCCTCATAGTACAGGTTGTAGGTTTTGAGGTGAGACAGCAGGGCGCTCCTGCAAAAGGAGAAACATGAAACATAGACTATTCAGGCTCAGGAGAGGACTACAGGGATTTAACGCAGGGTTTTTAATCCACAAACAGGTTTAACAACATGAGCTACAAATGAGTTTTAATGTTTTGTTCTGTCAGATGGACAATGACAGCAGGTTTCCGATGCAGTTTCTGGGGCGGTTGCCGGGGCGATGTCTGGGGCGGTTGCTGGGGCAATGTCTGGGGTGGTTGCCGAGCGGATGCTGGGACTTACTTGCTGACGAATTTGTTCTCCCCAATCTGAACGGAGTCCTGTCCATCATCCATCCTCAATCAGTGGGACCAGCATGGGCGGAGCTATGAGGGGAGGGGACATAAGCTGGCTGATTAGCCAATGGGAGAGCTGGCAGAGGTCAGAGACAAAGGGGGGGGGGGGGGTGTGGGGTGTTGGGGTGGTTGGGGGTGGGGGGGGGGCTTTCATGACAGCATGGGATCGTATGACAGCTCATGACTTACAAACCCCCCCGGGACAAACACACACACTATGATGCACAAACACACACACACACACACAGACACACGCCCCCACACAAACACACACACACACACACACAAACACACACGCACACACACACAGACACTCATGCCCACACATAAACACACACACACTATAATGCACAAACACACACGCACACACACACAGACACTCATGCCCACACATAAACACATACACACTGATGCACAAACATACACGCACACACACAGACAAACTGATGGACATGAACACACACACAGACGCTTGCATGTGCACACACACACACACACACCTCCCCCCACTGCCCTCATGCTGGCCCTCACCACATGGACACAGCCAAGGGGAATGACTGAGTGACCACAAGGCCACACGCCAGCCTGTGAGTGAGTCCTCCTCTCACTAACAGCTATTTCTGAAGGCAGGTTTCTGCACTTGCAGCGACTGTGATATGTAGCGGTTGTCTAACCCTACTGTGGTTAAGTGCTCTCTCTATGAATAAACCACTCACACTGAAAGTACCTCTACTGAACTACTACATCCTGCAGCAGGGCTGTGAAAGGGCACCACAGGCCTGTCAGAGCACTACATCACCCAAAATGCAGCAGGGCTGTGAAAGGGCACCACAGGCCTGTCAGAGCACTACATCACCCAAAATGCAGCAGGGTTGTGAAAGGCACCGCAGACCTGTCAGAGCACTACATCACCCAAAATACACGAGCGCTTAGAAAGTTCCCACTCAGGGTCCACCTGACTGCTGTAAGTTTGAGCCTATTGCCACTGTGGTGTATCGCTAACCAGCATGTAGTTTGCTAACAAAGCAGCGGTGAGTTGCTACTTTTGAATAATTACAATCTTATGGATGAGGAAGACCTGATTCCAGGACATGGCAAAAAATCAATACGTTTCAAGGACTGAGCATATGAAGGGAAGACCAGGCTCACAGTTACAAGCCCGATGAATTAGGCAATGGCTCCTTAAGAGGAAACTCAGTCCCCTGCCAGTGACATCACATCCTGCCAACACAGATTCATGCTTCATGAGTCATCAGAGGTCATGCTGAGGGCAGAAATCACAGAGAGCAGGAGCGCAGTCTGCCAGTTCACTCAATGCAGTGTTGTTGTTGTATTAGTGGTAATAAGGCTAATAGGTGAGTATACTGTCTGAAGAGGTGGGCATACTGTAACTCCAAAGCCCATATGTATTAATGGTGATAAGGCTAATAGGTGGGCATACTGTAACTCCAAAGCCCATATGTATTAGTGGTAATAAGGCTAATAGGTGGGTATACTGTCTGAGGAGGTGGGCATACTGTAACTCCAAAGCCCATATGTATTAACGGTAATAAGGCTAATATCCTCGAGTTTTAATGTACCCTCACCTAGACCACTGCTGCTCAGGAGGTCGCAAAACTGACTTCTAAAGCCAACTGATAATACCTTCACTTACAT